>CATIWQ010115762.1:0-16713 GCA_949673415.1 Euphorbia schlechtendalii | reverse complement strand
TTTAGACCCGAGAATATCTGAGGATTTAAGAAGAAAAGATGAAGAAATTTGATTTCAAAGATGAAGAAATTTGGGATCCGAAAGTGTTTCTTGATCCGATAAAAAAGTTAAAAGAAAGTAATAAAAAACGTTTTTAATTTTTGTTCTGAAAGAGAGGATTTTTTTTCTCTAAATTTTCCATCCCGTTTATCGAAAATGATCCTACTATTTATAGGAAAAAAGGCCTCGCGGTGCTCATCGCGAGGGTCGCTCGCGCGTCCACGAGGGCAAGCTAGGAACCCTCGCGGGAATCCCCGCGAGGGTTGCCTAGGACCCTCACGGGCAAGCCCCGCGATGGGCCCTTAGGACCCTCGCGGGGAGGCCCGCGAGGGTTCCATACCACCTTCGCGGGGAGTGCGGGCTGCCTCGCGCAGCTTTGCGTGAGGCTTCCATTAGCGAGGCTGCCTTGCGCAGCCTCGCGCAAGGCTGCCCCCTTGCGAGGCTGCCTCCGTGCGGGATTTTTTTTTTTAGTTAAATAATTTGAAACGTCCGAGTCCCATATGAAGATCGTCGGATGGTCGAAAATCGTGTGATTCGAGGATAAATTTCTTGAAAAGCCGTCATCATTAAACGCGCGAGCTGGTACAAAATCCTGTGCTCACAGCTACTAAGAGTCTGCAAGGAAAGCTCGTAGGAACGCTAGAAGCGCTCACAGGCTAGCAAGCGCTTCTTGGCAGTTCTTGGGAGAAAGCTCACAAGCAGACTTTGCTTGCTAAGCTAATAGTTGCAAAGTCCCATGAGCTTGCCGTAAGCAAGCTTGAGAGAAATCTCACAAGCCCATGCAGTAGCTGGCTTGCAAGATTTCTCACAAGGCCAACAATAGGCAAGGTAATCCTATGTGAGGGGCTTACCTTACATGGCAAGCTGCAACACAAGAAACTCATGGAGGAGCACACATGGGATTGCAAGAGCTCGCGTTGGACTGGTGTCGGTTTTTGGGAAGCAAGTTTGCTTCCCTTTGGCTATAAATCACCTTCTCCTCCCCCCTTCATATCACTTCAGCTCAACCTTTCCTTCTATGTTTTGACATCTTTCTTCACAAAATTTTTTTGCGAGATCCTCCATGATTTTCTCCATTGTTGCATGAATTATTTTGAAGGCTTATTTATATTTTGAAAAGAGCCTTCTAAGTTATATTTTTGGGTTGGTCTTCAAGAGGTCTAGCAGCTGCTGTTTTCCAACAAGTTCTTCCTCAACTGGAGGTTTTGGTTAGTCAAGATCCGTGTAGATTAATCATAGAGATTGTCCTATTTTGTAGGATTGTGCTAATAGAGTGTTGTCCAATTGATCTAAGGGAGCTCCACACCAAAGGAAAGGTGAGCATCAATTGTTAATTCTCTTAACTTAGATGCTAGGTTTCTTTGATTAAGTTTTATAAATATATGAGCATCTACGGAATGTTTCAACTTAGATTATATCAATCATGGCATGCTTAAACTATACTTTAGAGTTAATTTAATTTTTTGAAATTTTTCCTTGCAAGTTTGCATGTTCAATTACTACCTTAATTAACCATCAACAAGTAGTTTGGAAATAATAAATTCCAATGTATGCAGTTCAATGAGTACTAAGACACATGAGGTTTCATCTACTTCATAACCTTTATTGACGATTATTGTTGATATGGTTATTTGTACTAATGAGGTACAAGTCTGAATGTTTTGAGAAATTCAATGAGTTCAGAATCGAAGTAGAGAAATAGCTTGGAAAAGAATCAAGACCCTTCAATCTGATCAAGGTGGTGAATACTTAAGCAAAGAGTTTCAGGTTTATCTAAGGGATAATGCTATTTTATCCCAATTAACACCTCCTTATACACCATAACACGATGGAGTGTTCAAAAGGAGAAATCGAAGCGAACTTGATTTGGTTCGGTCCATGATGCCAAGTAGAACTTAGCATATCCTTTTAGGGTTAGTCACTTGAGAGTGTAGTTTATATTCTAAATAGAGTGCCCTCAAAATCAGTTGATTAAACACTGCACGAAATGTGGTATGGTAAGGAACCATCTCTTTCTCACATGAGAGTTTGGGGATCTCCTGCTTATGGTTATAGGTTACCCTAAGGAGACTATGGCTTATACTTGTTATGATCCCAAGGAAAAAAAGGTACCTATTTTTAGGAATGCTCAGTTCCTCGAGAAGGAACACATACTTGCGAAAGCTATTAGGAGTAATCTTGAGCTAGGCACTCATGAGGATGAAACAATCAATCAACCAATTGTTCCTACACTTGTTACACAAGAAAGGGTTAGCATGGAATAGTCTATTATAACATTGACATTGTGTAAGTCAAGTTGGGCTCTAATCGTTCCCAAGCGATACAGTTATTTCATGATAGATGAAAGATGATGAGCCCATGACTTACAAGGAGGCAATGGAAGGCTCAGAGTCTAACAAATGGTTTACTTCCATGAAGTTAAAGATGGATTCCAATGTATGAAAATCAAGTCCGGAACTTGGTTAATGCTCCAACTGGGATTAATCCCATAGGATGCAAGTGGGTCTTTAAGAAGAAGACCGACATGGATGGTACTATAATTATCTATAAAGCAAGGCTAGTTGCAAAAGGTTACAACCAAAAGGATGGCATTGAATATGATGAAACCTTTTCACTAGTAGCCATTTTAAAGTCTATCAGAATACTCTTTGCCCTCGTTGCTCATAATTATTATGAGATCTAGCAAATGGGTGTGTAAATAGTGTTCCTTAATGGGAACCTTTTTCGGGATGTATATTTGATAAAACATGAAGGTTTTACATACTAGGATGGCTCGATGGTATGCAAATTGCAAAGTTCTATTTATGGACTTAAGCAAGCATCAAGGAGTTGGAATAATAGGTTTGACAATACAATCTGAGAAATTGGTTTTATATCAAACGCTAATGAGCCCTGTCTATCTAATAAGGCTAGTGGAAGTGTGATCATTTTCCTTGTATTATATGTTGATGACATATTAATGATAGGAAACTGTGTTTGTTTTCTTTAGATAGTAAAGTCATGGTTTTCAAAGAAGTTCTCCATGAAAGACCATGGAGAAATAGCTTTTATAGTAAGTATAAAGATCTATTATGATAGAACAAGAAGGCTGCTAGGTCTTTCTCAAAGTACCTACATAGATAAGTTTTTGGCTAGATTTAACATTGAGCAGTCAAGAAAAGGTTATCTCCCAATGTCCCATGTGATTGACCTTTCTAAATGTGCGTGTCCGAGAACACAAGACTAGAGACTGCGTATGAATAAAATACCATATGATTCGGTGATAGGATCCATCATGTATGCTATTGTATGCACTAGGCTTGACATCTCATATGCATTGAGTGATACCAGCAAATTTCAATCTGATCCAGGTGAGAAACACTAGATGGCGGTGAGAACTATTGTCAAGTACATACGAAGGACTATGGTTATGTTTCTAGTTTACGAAGAAAGTGATCTCTCTATGAAGGGATAAATTAATGTGAGTTTTTAGTCTAACAAGGACGATTACAAGTCCCAATCAGGTTATGCTTTTATGTTAAATGAGGGGCAATTATATGGAAAAGTTTCAAATATTATTTGAAAAAGTTTCAAATAGGATATGACTGCTGATTTAACAAGTGAATTTAAGTATATAGTTGCTTTTGAAGCAGCTAAACAAGTTGTCTAGCTTAAGGGATTTATTGATGATCTCGATGTGGTGTCTAGCATTATAAATCCAATAGTGGTATATTGCGATAACAACGGGGCTATTGCTTTGGCAATGTAACCATGGTCTAGTCAGTGAAATAGACACATACTTAAAGTATCATCTCATTTAGGAGATAGTAGATAGAAAGGATATAAGGTTATAATACATCCCTACGGATTAGAATCTAGTAGATAGGCTAACAAAGCCATTAACTCAGGATAAGCATGACCAGCATTTTAATGAGTATGGCATGATGCACACGGGCAATTTGCTTTAGTGGAAGTGGGAGATTGTTAGACATGATCTATGCCCTAGAGGCAACTAGGGTGATATATCTTTATTTATTATAATGTACAAATAGTTTTTAGATTATTGTTATCAATAATAAATGCATCTTTGTTGTTTATCAATGATTATCTAAATTATGTAAATCATTGGTATCATATATGTATGCTATTAACTATATTTTCATTGATAAGACAAAGTCCATGACTACTTCATAGCGTGAAAGTGCGAGGACATAGTTGGAGCTATGTGGTGTGAGAACTACACACATGTGTAACTATGAATAGTCTAAATATCTCTAGTAATAATTTCATTGACAATGGACATCAATGAAACAGATAAACTAACATGTTTAGGCTTAATCTTTAAATTAGATCCAAGCAGCCGATCTCACGAGCTGAAGGTGGTACCTTGAGTTCAGTAGGTTTATGCGGAGAATAAAAAGAAAGTCAAAATCGTTGGATGAATTATTAATTAGTTGGATCAAATAATAAATAAAGGTTTTAAGGAGGAGTTTTTGAAAAATTGCACAAGGCCCCGCGAACACAAGATGTTCGCCGTTGGGGCCCACGTAGATGCCCAATGAGCAAAATTTTTTTGCGGGCCACTAGCATGCACTGATACAAGGCCAACGCATGCTGGTGGGCAATGCTTGCATGGCCACGCACCGCAAGCCCACCACCTGCAGCCCAAAAGACATGCTTGCGGGATAGCCCGTAAGACAACCTTGTGGGATAATGCAAGCCCTTGCGCGCAGGCTGACTCGCAAGGAGCTGGAGCTCCACACGGTAACCCATGTGGGATAGGAATATTCCCATCCCATATTGCGAATCGAGGGGAGCTTTTTGCTCCCCTCCAACTATAAATAGTTGTCCACCCCACCTCCTTTACTCACATCAGCTCAACCTTTCCTTTTGAGTTTTGACATCTTTCTTCGCAAGCTTGTTGCGAGATCCTCCATGATTTTTCCACTTTTTCAGGAATTATTTTGAAGGCTTATTCATATTTTGGAAAGATCCTTCTAAGTTATATTTTTGGGTTTGTCTACGAGCGGTCTAGCAGCTTCTTGTTAACTAACAAGTTCTTCCTCTACAGGAGGTTTTTATCAGTCGGGATCCGTGAGGATCAATCATAAAGGCTTTCCTGTTTTGGAAGCTAGTGCTAACGGAGTGCTTTCCAATTGTTCTAAGGGAGAACTACACCAAAGGAAAGGCATGCATCAACTGGTAATGATCTTAACTTAGATGTTAGGTTTCTTTTAATAAGTTTTCTAAACCGATAAGCTTCTATAGAATGTTTCAACTTAGATTACATCAATCATGGCATGCTTAGGAGTTCCTTTACAATTAATTTTGAGTTTTGAAATCCCGGTAGTTCGCATGTTCAATTACTACCTTAATTAACAATCACATAGATCACAAACGTGTTGATCAAAAGCAAACAGGGAAGTTTAAGCAGCCAACAAAGGCATAAAGAGGATCATAACTAAAACGGATGTAACATATAGAGATTCGGTTGACAAGCTACCTTTTGCAGTTTGGGGGCATAGAATGAGTATCCATACATCGTTAAATTAAACTCCATTCTCTTTCGTATATGGAATGGAAAATGTTCTAATAGTAGAACAAAATTCATATCATTAAGGATTTCCTTAAAAGCATAGTTGAGTGAAAATGATTAGACTAAAGTAAGATTTGAGTAGTTGAACATGGTCGATGAAGCACACGGTTGAAAGCTCTCGATCACTTACAAATATATTAGCGATACATGACCAAAAGCCTATAATAGTCGAGTCAAGCATCAAATGAACCATTCAGCATAGGTGACTTAGTACTCGAACAGTTAAAGCATGTCAACACCGATGTAATGGATAAGTTTTGACCTAATTAGGAAGGTTCATTTGTAATCAAGAAAGTACTAGGCAAAGGAGTAATCAAGCTAATGGATATGGATGGTAACAAGTTCATGAGCCTACTAAATCAAGATAGAATCAAGCGCTACGACGTGTAAATAAAAACTTAAAAGCATGTCAATTTGAAAAATCGGAAAGGGTGGATTTGGAAAAAGTTAGGGTGGCCTATTAGTTCAGAAACCCTAAAGGGCTGACTAGTAAATAATAAATGCTCATAATTACGTGAATACTTTGTTCTTTTTATACCTCATTTTATATTTCATGTGCTAGCCAATAATTCATAAATTAAATCACAAAAAGGCAATAAAAATTTGATAGGTTGAAAATATTGAGGTCAATGCAAACAGCCGAGATAAAAAAAATAAAAAATAAAATTTTGGTGGATTTAAAAACCCGAAAGGGCTGGTCAAGCAAAAATAAAGACAAAAGTGGTTCTAAAGGTTGAGAAAGTCCAATGTAACTTCCTATGAAAATGTTAGAATTGTAAAAATAATGAATCTAGCACAAGATCAAATCACATACCTTTTCTTAGAAATGGTGAACTTGGTCTGATTCCTTTGGAATACTCATGCCACTTGAGACTAATAGCACACCGCATCTCTTTGGTTGGTAAAGTTTGAATCTTTGCTAGCCTACCTTTTATATAGCTCACCAATCATCACAACCCTCTCAACACCATAACTTAGTGTAACATAACTGACCTTTTGATCCCACTTGTCAGCTATAACCCTCAAAAAGTCAATAGGATCAATGAATGGGTTAGTCACACAAAAACATGTACCTCTACAAAAGACCACAACTTGGTGAGAACATCAAGATGGATAAGTGTCCCAGCCAATGTTAAAGTAGTCGGAGAAGCCCCATTGGTCATCTTTGATACAATCAAGTGAAAAGGAGCCCTAGTTTAGCCCAACCCACAAACATACTTGCTCAAGAGTAAGCATGATGGGTTGAGCTGGATGATATATATGGGCATCATGACACCTTTCTAGCACCCTCCTCTCTAAACAAAAACAAAGCGGTTCTGGCATATGGATCATTGTCCTGGTAAACCTCAACCTAGTCATCACCACCATATCCAAAGGAGTGATAGTCATCTCCCTAACGTGGAAGTTGAAGGTAAGGGTGATATCGGCCACCTCTCCACTAAGGCGGTCACCGCTGAACTAGAAGATTGTTCCCCCTAACCTTCAAGCTATTGATGATCTCATCGAAATAAAAATCTATAATCATTCACTGACATCGACATCCTCTATTTTAACCCACAAAAGGCAACTAAAAGAGAGGGAGGTACTAGTACCTCACAACCTCTTGTAAAAACAAAATGAGATGCTAAAACTAATAAGTTTCTCTTATTCCATATTTTGCACATTTTTGCATACATGTATAAATCACAAAATCTTTGTGTATATTCATGTAAATATCCTTCATATGGCCTTATTACTTACTCATACATGTTCATTTAATGGAATCATACCTTAAAACACGAAAAAGTCGCAACACGCGAAAAATTGATCAATTTAAGGGCATTTTTCCCACGAACTCAGTAGAGCCCATCAAACACAGTATCGAGTTCATGTGATACAAATATCGGGTTTGCATGAGCTTTACCAGGTTCGAGCCCTATTTCCGGCAAAAATGTCCTTTTTTCCTTAAAAATCCAATGTTGCACCACATCAATTCAATCGAAGCCTTAAAATCAATACCTAGATGTTTTCTAACATATGGGGAACATCAATTCATGAAAAAAATAATCTTTCATGCATTTTCTCGACTTATCGTATCGATTTAATTAAAATTCTAAAAAGTATTAAGTTGCATAATTTTGAACTTAAATAACAATTGTGATATAATAAGCTTTTAATGTGAAGCATTAGATATGTAATGGTGATTAAGAGTAGTCTCCATCCCTCGACCAAACTCTAAGTATCTCTTAGAAACCTATAGGCAATACGCCTCGTGTATTGGGAGATGTCTACATCTCATATCTGAACCCTCAATTGCCTCCAAATCCTCTTTGAAAAAGCATCATAGAATTTTAAGCTCCTCGTTTATGAAACATCATGGCAAACGATTTTGAATTTGGTTGAGAATTTAGGAAGTTTGGTAAGAAAAATCTCTCAAAGAGAAAAGAGCAGAACTCAAGCTTATGAAAAAGTAAGTTTTAAGTTCATGTCTTTTTCATACATATATGTGTGTGTGTGTGTGTCATAGTTCTCCTTATTTTATTTCAAATTTGAAATTCTCGCAAATTTTCCTTGACATATTTTTCAAAAAAACCCAAGGTTTGAAGTTTCGAATCCTCAAATCTTCCAATCCACAAATAAAAATTTCTTTCAAAAAAATTCCCAACTAAGACTCCTAGCCCCTCTAAAAAATTTAAAATTTTCAATCTCACCAAAAACAAAACTTTTGGAACTTTCCCAGATATCAAAATACAAGGTCAAATTGAGATTCTAATCTCAAAAATTTCTAATCCTTTCCAAATGTCAATCTATCTCTTTCACAAAAAAATACAGTTTTATCCTCCTACATTAGATCTCCCCCAAAGATTTGTCACCATCCTATAGAGAAGTCATCACAAAATTCATCGTGTGTCAAATCTGCCTTAGAGATTCATCACCTTCCTAATAGGAACGTATCACAAAATTCCTCTTATGTCAGATTTCCCCCGGAGATTCACCAGCTTCCCAATAGGTAAGTCATGGATCTCCCCATGAGATTCATCACCTACCTAATAGGGAAGTCATCTCAAAATTCTATCCTCCTATGTCAGATCTCCCCTGGAGGTTCATTACCTTCCCAATGGGGAAGTCATCTCAAAATTTCATTCTCCTGCATCAGATCTCCCCGGAGATTCATCATCTTCCTAATAGGGACGCCATTATATATTCTATCCATTTACAAAGCTATGTCATATCTCCTCGAAGTTTCATCATAAAATGTAAACAAATTGTAAAGATCTTCACCTATAGATATCGAGTAGAGGATGTCAAAGATCACCATCTTATGATCATTCTTGATTGAAGGGTAAAATATTTTGTTTCCAAACAAAATCAATCAAGGAATGATCATATTCCTCTAGCAGGCATCCAACTCAGGTATGGTCTCTTACCTTTGTCGTGCACACCATCGCACGATCATAAAAGACTTTTATCTATTATGACTTACGTGGGGCTAACTATGATCATGGGTTTTCATATTCTCAAAATATGATGATGAAATATTGTCATTTTGTATTTTGTTTAGCTAAAATAATTTAGATTTAAACTCAATCGCTCAAGTTTTCCATTGAAACCTACCAAATATTATGCTGAAAACCTCAAAACTAATCCAAATCCCAAAGCTCTCAATGGAATGGGTAGGCATGCTACTAGGATCAATTAATCCTAGTACCACCTTCGTGATTTCGGTATCAAGATCTATTTCTAGCTACCGAAATCACATAGTTTCCCTTTTAATTTACCTAACTTAAAGACATTTTTTCCTATTCTAAATGATTGGAAAAGGTAGTGGGATCATGAAATCGATAACACAATGAATCTTATTTAATAAAAGATTTGATTCATTTCCTTTTTCCAAGTGATTGATGTCTACCCAAAATAAAATCAATATAAATGGGGAAAATACTTGATTTGTTTCCTTCTTTTCCAATTGATTAAAATTTACCAAAATCATACCCATTTTCTCTATAAAATACGAGTCAAATCTCTGTATTTTAAGTTGGAACTTTTGATTCAAAAACACCTCAGTTCTAAATGGCCAAAAGCAAAATTTATTCCCAAACTTGTGAGAAGTTTTAAACAAAAAAAGGAATCTCTTGATTCATTTATTTACTTGGTATCAATTCTTGTTTGATTTTAACAAAATCCCAAAAACCAACCCGTTACCTCTCCTCGAAGGCAAATTCAACTACTTGACATTGGATCTAACATAATGGTGGATCCTAAAAAAAGGTACAGAAAAATTATGAGACTTTGTATATTTATTTTAATTCTAATTCTTAGCATGTAATTCATGGTCCATCTCATGAAGTGATGATAAGAAATATTTTCACTTGTCTCTCCTATTCTAGTGATCTGCTATAGGTTACAAGACGTTCGAAAGAGATCATGGGGTCTTTTAAAATCCAAAACTGTTCAAAACAAACCCAAAATTTCCAAAAAAAATCATAAAAAGAAAAAACATGAAAAACCACCTATCCTTCCCCTTGCCCTGTACCAGCTTGGATTGGTTTGATATTTCAGACTCGCCTAGACTAAGTCGGAGGATAGGTATCGATGTAAGGATCGGCCTATTAAAATGGGCTGGGTACCGGCATTAACCGGTAGCGGATCCAGATCGATCTTGTTCTACTTAAAGTGGTCTAAGACAGATCTCAAACAGGCCCACAAAGGGGGTAAGATCAGCCTATTCTAGGCTGGTAGCGGCCCACTGTTCATCACTTTTCTTCTAATAAGTTTAATAACTTTTCGGCTATATATTAATTGTGCCAAAACCTTGTTCGCGTAAAGTATAGTTGTTGTCAATACCTCTTATCAAATAGAAAAAAGATGATAACTTCAAGTATACAGTTGTGATGTAGTTTTAAAAGATATCAATCCTATAGGGAAGGACTAGCTCTAAAGATCAAATAGGAAAAAAGGATAAAGAAAATAATATGTATTGATATTTTTGGATATGAGGGTTAGAATGAAATATGAGTAAATATAGGTATGAAAGATTAGAGAGAGTCTAATTATATAGATTTTCTCTACGAACTAAGGAAACCAGAGAAAACACGCAAGTTCAACAAAGATGTTACGATTCACTAAACTAATCTAATAGACTCGGTTCAACACAATCAGATGTTCAATTATTCACCGCATAGTAACACATGAAATGACTTTTCTAGATCTAGCAGAAACAAATTAAGACTATCATATAAACCTAGACAACATCAATATTATACTTTGTACGGGTTCGCTCTCACATAGCCACATTTAGCAAGTTACCATTCCAAAAATGTTGGCTTACTAAACAGCGTTATATCACAGATCCAGTGATTATACACAATATTGTTAACCCTGAAACTACTCTTAAAATTAACTCCAACGCATATAACTTGATTAACATAAAAGACTTAACACGAAATACACATTATGACACATAGACATAGCATAAACTTCGAAATAGAAAGTATAAGTAGAAAGCAAAGCAAAGTTGTAAGGTTTGCAAGTGAAAGCTAAAGTTGATCAAACTGTATCAACTCTTTAATGGAAGTCGTCAATTCCCACAATTCCTGTGTCTGCTTTGAATTCGGTCTCGGCCCGTATAGAACCTTCGCTATGATGCTATTCTTTGCGAATATCGAACAAACGAATATTGAAGAATGAAAACTGTTATTGATAAGTGATTTGCAAGTACACTTATACAACAATCGCTTGAGAATATAGAGAAATCTAGTGATCGAAATAAGGATTCGAATCACTTAAACATTTTCTCGCTAATACTTGAGAACGTAGCGAATCTATCTACACACACACACACACACACTATATGTGACTCTTTATTTGCACTCTAATGCTTCACATATCCAATGCTATATTGCACTCCACGAAATTGTAATGGAATGGAGTCCTATTTATAGAGTTTGAAGGGTTGCCTCTATCCAAATGAAGGGTTGTGTTCATTCATGAAAGATTGCATCTCTTCATTGTGATTGGTTAAGAAGCTTTGATATAATCCACAATGGATAGGCACCTTTTTATGATTGGTTGACTTCTGATAGGTGTCTGTTCATTGGTAGTTGATGGCAGTTGATCTTGCTTATCTGGCGGTTGATAACTAAAAAGATAATACCAGAAAACCGCCTAAGTCGTGACCGCGATACACATGTCGCGAACTTGAATCTTTGATTGGTAGACTTCTTATTCTGAAGTAAACAAGTCAAGACCGCGAATGATTGTCATAACCGTGAATTGAGTTTTACTAAAAAATCTTCTTGTAATTTCACCGATCTTCTACAGCTTCGATCCTAAGCCAAATCTTTGAGTTCCATGCATCTTTTTGCACCTTTTTCACTCTTTTTTCATAGAATTCCACTTTTGATCATTTTGCTCCCAAGATTTACCTAGTATCTGCATTTGCATAAAAAAACAACTACATACACATGAAATCTTTTATATAAAGTATAAAAATGACTAAAACTATAGTTTTAATGTATGAAATTAATGTGATAATAAGTGTAATTACACACTTATCAACAGGATCCACTGGTTTTGCCCTTAGTGGGCGATTGCCCATGTTGCAGTCTTGATGCATGAAAACGGGATCTTGCTAATGGGCTTATATCTTTCCACATTCTATTCACCCAACTGCTTATACAAGTAGTACGGGAGGCACCAGAGGACACCGTGTAGTATTTTCTCCTCAAGGGCTTCCTAGTGGCATCATACTTGGCCAGTTAGATTACCAATCCTATGGGTATAACAAACTAAGTTCACTTGCCTTGATTATGGGGAGATTGATACTACAGAGACTGATCGATTCTACCGCTGATGGCTGGTAGCGATTAGGTCTCTAACAGATCTAGAGAAGTGCTCTTACGTGACGTGCGAGTGGTCAAGGGAGGAAGACGAGCTGAGTCCTTATAGTTACAGATAAAGACAGCCTAATGACTCATCGATAATGATGCTATTTTATTTATTTAAGAAAAACTAATTGACTTTTGTTTAGAATGTACCAATTGTTACAATTCTATCAGATTTATTTATCTTTTTGTTTCCTAAGTATGAACTATTGAAAAAATTAAAATGTAAAATATTTGTTGTTTACTTGTGACATTTCCACCGTTGGCATTCATTCGTTTTGATAAACATAATCATAAATATTTTTAGCAAGAAATTATATCTTTATTGATGAAACAAATCAAGGTACAAATGTTTTGGATGATCTGACTCCTGTCATTAACTACCCCTCTTAGGTGTTTTTACTAGTGAATTTATTGTTTTTCACTCATTATCCTATGTTTTACCCAAGTCTCCCTTTTAAGGTTTTCAACTCAGCGGGCTATTTATCTTATTTTGCAAAAAAGGCCCTAATTTTTTATCAACCAACCAAGTGTTAGTTGACAAGCTTATTTACATATATCTTTTTTTTGTTTTGTACTACTTATTCTGATTTATTTTGATTGATCGGGTTGACAAACTCATTTCCATCCATATGATGATCTTGATTACTCCCTTGCTTAGCACTTTCTTGATCATGAATGGGCCTTCCCAAGTGATTTTTAATTTCCCTTTGACTTCCATGTTCGAAGGCCATAACTACTTCCATACCAAATCTCCTTCTTTTAGGGGTTGCTTTTGGGGCTTGACTTCACTATTGTATGCCCTGGCCATTCCCTGCTAGTACATTTGTAGGTGATCCAAAGCTTTAAGACGATGCTCATATATCATGTTGAGCTATTCAAATTTGGTTCTAGCCCATTCCAACTCTCCTAACTTGGCTTCCAAGGCCAATCTCAACGATCCCACTTCCATTTTTACTAATAAAACTACCTCCATTTTGTATACGAATGAGAAAGGAGTCTGGTTTGTGGGGTTCGGATGCTTGTTCTGTAACCCCATACTGTAAAAGGTAGCGTATTTTCCCAATCTCGATAGGTAGTCACCATCTTACTCAAGATTTTCTTTATGGATTTGTTGGCCACCACAACCCCCCTATTAGCTTATGGACTATATGGTGAAGAGAGGTGGTGCTCAATATCATATTTCTGAGTGAGCTTTGTTGTTGCCCCTTGGAATTGAACTCCATTATACAAGATAATATGATGAGGAATCTCATAACAAGTGAAGATGTGCTTCTCTATGAACTTGGTCATTTTCTTGGCGATGATGTTGGAGTAGGATTCGGCGTCCACCCATTTGAAAAAGGAATCGACCACCACCATGATGAATCTATGTCCAATATAGGAGGAAGGACAAATTTCTCCAATTATGTCAATCCCCAACGCCTAGAATGGCCAAAGAGTAGATAAGTTATAGAGATCCGAGGGAGGCAAATGGCTAAGGCCTCCATGGATCTAATATTCGTGGCATTTCTCAACCTCTGCTACATAGTCTGCCACCATAGTGGTCTAATAATACCCTTATCATTGGATCTTCTTGGCCAGAGCTAATTCGTTCATATGTGGACTGCAATCACCAGCGTACATACGTTTGATTACCAGTAACGTTTCCATCTCCTTCAAGCATCGGAGTAATAAACCCTCCAGAGTGCACCAAAATAGGTCATTATTAAGTAGGCAAGACTGAATAGCCAAACAATGCAAAGAGGTGCGCTCAGAATCTATTGCCCCCTCAGGATAAACCCCGTCTTGTAAGAATCTTATGATATCCAAGTACCATCATCCAAAATCCGATTCTTCATCGACTGCCACTGCTCTACAATAAGGGGTTCATTGGTTGATAGAAGAACTAAAGGTTTGGTGGGTTAGGCCTGGTGCCCTTCCCACATAGAGGCCTTAATAGCTAAGGAACCCACCATTCGGTTATCTTCTTGTAGTACATGGTAGAATACACATTTATTAAACTTGGAGGAGGCCACCCAGATAGCTACCAGATAGGGGCGAAGGAATTCCTCCTTAATTTCCTAGTCACTGATCACCTACTGAATAACTAGAGTCGAATCCCCAATGACTAAGACTTTATTAGCCATGACTTTCCTCAGTGCCTCTAAAATGAATAAGTAGGCTTCGTATTCTACCCCATTTGTGAATGGGAATTCCAGACATTTGGACAATGGTATGACTTCATTCCAAGGTGTGATCAAGACAACACTAGGTCTGCCCTTTTTCGATTCATGGCGCTATCAAAGCACATGGTTCATTCCTTCTTGACTTCCTCTACCAAGGATAACTACTCATCCAGGAACTCTAGACTTTCCACATAATCAAAGTCTAACGCCTGATTGGCTAAGAATTCGGCAACCGCTCAGCCCATGATGATGTTCCATGTGATGTACTCAATGTATAATTTCTAGAGGAGCAACAGCCACCAAGAAAGTTTTCCTACCAATGTGGGAGACTGGTAAAAGTACTTCATGGGATCGACCTTAGCTACAGCCTGCACCAGATAAGATTGAAAATAATGGTGCAACTTCTTAGTCAACTATACCATTTCAGCGCATATCTTTTCCACCACCATGTAGCAGTTTTAGTACTGTAGCAATTTCTTGCTCAAGTAGTATATCGCATGCTCTCTTTTATCATCATGCTCTTGCACCAACATTGCCCCCACGGATGACTCTTCGATTGCTAAGTAGATAATAAAAGGGCGCCCCGGCATGAGGGGCTTCAGGATAGGAGGTTTAAACAAGTATTTCTTGATTTTCTCAAACGTGTTTTGGCACTGATCATTCCATACTACCAGTTGTTGCTTCTGTAACAGCTTAAAGATTGGCTCACATATGGTAGTCAAGCGATCTATAAACCTAATGACGTATTGTAAAGACCCCAAGAATGGCTGCACTTCCTTCTCCATCTTTAGTACTGGCATCTCCCTAATGGCTTTGCTCTTGTCTCGGTCCATCTCTATGCCCCTTTGACTCACGACGTGCCCCGACAGCTTTCCTAAGGTCACCCCAAATACCCACTTCTTCAGGTTTATACGAAGGTTGTATTTCTCGATCGAGTGAGGAACCTATCAAGGACTATCGGATGCTCCTCCCAAGTGTTGGATTTTACCAACATATCATCCACATATACTTAAACTTCCATGTGAATTAAGTCATTTAATAAGCCGTGGTAGCTCTTTGGTAGGTTACCCCGGCATTCTTCAACCAAAAGGGTATGACTTTGTAGCAATAAACCCCCATTCGGTGATGAAGGAAGTTTTGATCTTGTCTTCTATGGCAATGAGGATTTGATTATACCCTGAGAAGCCATCCATGAAGGAGTACATAGCAGCCCGAGTAACGTTGTCAACAAAAATGTTGATATGAGGCAGAGGGAAGTCATATTTCTGTGAGATCTTGTTTAAATCTCTGAAGTCTACAGAAACCCGAAAACCTCCCCATCTATCTTAGCAATCGAGACGATGTTAGCCAATCTGGTAGGGTACTCAACCACTTCTAGGAATTTGGCTTCTATCTGTTTGGCCACCTCTATCTTCACCTTTTTAGCCCATCCAGGTCATAGTCTTCGTAGCTTTTACTTCACAGGCTTAACTCTCAGATCTGTTGGGATTCTGTGTTAGCTGATTTCCCTATCAACTTCGAACATGCCTTCGTACAACTAGGCAAATCACTACACCATATATTGGATCTAGCAACACCGGAAAAGTGTCATGTAAAAGCAAAAATGTGTTGGCTTAGGAGCAATGCCTACACTTTTGCAAAAAAAAAAGAGTCGGGAAGTGCAATGTGGCTATAGCTCCCTAAACTGACACTTTTGGTCATTTTTGGCTACATGGTAAAATGTGTTGGCATAAAACTGTATAGTAACATTTGATTATCTTTTAACGATATTTTTTAGTTGTTGGTAAATGCATATGGAAATAACACTTTCACTTGATATGGTGACACTTTTGCTATAAATGCCAACGCTTTTCATTAAAACATTTTTTCTTTTAGCCAACATTTTTTCTTGTAAATAACAACATATTCAAATTGTTCACTTTTTTTTTTTTACCAACACTTTTAATGATTAGCCAACATGCTACACTTTATTCTACATGTGTGTACATTTGTATATATCATACTATTGCAATCATATTAAATAAAAATATAATTCATAAAATAATATTCATGTTTCACAATTCAATAA
>CATIWQ010115761.1:0-40048 GCA_949673415.1 Euphorbia schlechtendalii | reverse complement strand
TTTCTATTATGCAAGCGCAAATATCTGCTTTATCTAACAAGATAGATAATATGCATATAAGTAAAAATAACCCTTTGACATGTGAAAATTATGGTCAAATCGGACACACTGCTTTTGAGTGTAACTTTAACCCATGTGTAGGGGAGCAATTAAGTTATGTTCAAAGTTAAGGGAATTCTTATAACAATAATGGAAATAGCTATAGAAATTCTAATTAGAAGAATGGTGATAATCAACAAAAGAAATACTAGAGTACTGATAGAATAGGGCAATTAACAAGTAAAATCAAGTAAAATAGACAAGTTGCTAGAAGGAGTTTCTAATAAGCAATTAGAGTCGGAAAATGTTACAAAAAGTTAGAAAATAAGATGGATCAATCATCTTCCATTTATAATTTGAAAATACAAGTTGGTCAATTAGCGAGTGCTATTCCATCTAGAGGGAAAGGCCATCTACCTAGTAACATATAAGGAAATCCTAAAGAAAATGTGCATGTTATAGCCCTTCATAGTGGTAAATTATTAGATGAACCAAATCCTTCGGGTATGCTTGCTAATAATGTTATCGAAGTACTGGATGAATACCCAAGTAAATCAGATGATAAAGCTGGAATGGATGAACAACCTAAATTCAGAAAGGTTAATCCTCCTCAACCACCATTTCCACAAAGAATGAAGAAGAAGAAGAATGAGCATAAATAATTCATTGATTTCATCAACAAACTTAAAGGTCTAGAAATCAACCTCTCATTTATTGAAGCCATAACTCAGATTCCTAACTATGGTAAGTTTATCAAAGAACTTTTATCTCGAAAATGAAGTTTAGAAGGAATATCAAAAGTATCATTAACAGAAGATTGTAGCAAAATAATAACAGCTACAATGCCTTCCAAACTAAAAGATCTAGGAAGTTTCACAATTCCGTGTATACTTGGAAACATTTCTTTCCCAAAGTGTTTATGTGATCTAGGGGCCAGTATAAACCTTATGCCTTTATCGATCTTCAAAGAATTGAAACTCGATGATGAAGTTAAATGGAAAAATATGGTCTTGCAATTGGCCGACCAGTCTATTAAACTTCCTTGTGGCATAATAGAAGATGTGCTAGTTAAGGTGGTTAAATTTGTTTTTCCAACAGACTTTGTTGTGTTAGATTTTGCATATGATGAAAAGTGTCCTATAATTTTAGGAAGACCATTTATGGATACTGGAAAAGCATTGATAGATGTTTCGGAAGGCAAAATTAAGTTAAGGAATGGAGACGATACTGTTGAATTTAACATGGGTAAAGCGAATAAATATCCTATGGATGAAGATATTTGCATGAAACTTGACTTGATTTATGCTTTCATCCAAGAAGTTGATAAGTTGGAATTCATCCATGAATATGAAGTCAAGGGGTTGAAAAACTCCATTGATCCCTAAATATCTTATATTTTCATTATATATATAGTATAATATAGTAGATTTATTTTATTTTTAAGTTAGTGCGTTTTCAAAAATAAAGGATAAGAACAAAAACTTTTAGATTTTTACATATCGGGACCGCGACATATATCACGCTCATGATCTATTTGATTTGAAGTTTATATTCTGAGTAAGAGAGAGTCACGATCATGACTTACTCTCGCGATCACGACCTGTGCGATCTGCATAGCAGTTATTGCTGTAACAACTATATTCTAACAGTTATATTTATTATATATCCGTTGGAAAGGCAATAATTATCCTAATTTCTCTATAAATAACCTCTTTTGCTGTTTTGTTTTCACAAAAACTCTTATTCATAATCACAATCCTTTGAAAAATCAAGTTTTCTCTGTTTTTCAAATAAAACACTGTTATTTCTTTATTGATTTCAATGGCTCCTAAGAACTCTACAACAACGAAAGGGAAGAACAAGTTGATCAACCAAAAAAATAAGTATGGATGTCCCATTCCAATATATAGTGATGAAGAAATGGAAAGATACTTGAGAATCAAGAACTTCGATTTTCATGGTACGATTTTCTACGATCCTACTTTTGCTATTGATGTTGGGATTCACGAGGAAGTAGAAAGTTATTTTTCACTGTTTGGATTGGAGAAGTTTGTGAATATGTGATTTCCTTTTATCTAGGAATGGGTCCTTGAATTCTTGGTAACTCTTACTGAAGATGGAAACTTTATGAAGAAGAAATTAAGAAATGAAGGAAAAGATTATAAATTCACAATGATGGATTTAATCAAATGGTTTGGTTTAGGAGAAAATTATGACGAGATTGAGAAAGATGAAGATTATGAGTTGACAGATATCTGGACAGAATTAACGGGATTAGATCGATATGATGTTAAGAATTCGTCCAACAAGAACATCCAAAGTAATAGCCTTCTCTACCTTCACAAATTTATTTCTCAAAGCCTTTTATTCCGACACGAAACGACAAAGGTGTCAATGAAAGACTTGGAAATACTGGAGTGTGCAGTTTCGACCAAAGTTTCTGATGTATGTTTTAGAGGCCATCACTAGTCTGACTGCACATAAAAAGGCTAGAGTTGGAGGTACAAATACAATTTGTGGGATAATTTTGGAGAGAAGAATCAATTACCGTACCAATATAATGCAAGGGAGAAATTTAATTTTATGGGAGGAGTGTATGTGAAGAGAGCAGGACTGGTTAAAGAAGAAGGAGGAAAGTTTACATTTTTATCATATGATGTAAGGATAAGGAAGCTTAGACCGATACAAGAATCTTCTACTTGAGAAAACCAAACCGACGAAGAAGACGTTGAAGAAGTTCAATTCAAGAGTGGTAATTCAAGACAAGCCTCGGGAAGTACAAATGATACTTGGAGAGGAATGTTTGTGCAAGATGTCGACCAAGCATGCCTAGACATTGCCTCAATACAGCAAGCTTTTCGTCAACTAACGAAATCCAACATATTACTGAATCGTAAATTGACTACATATTTCAGAATGGAAAATTTGGAAATCTCTCTAAGCCCACCAGATTCGAGTTCTGAAGAGTAAAACGGGATCAATTTCTTTCTTTTATTTTATAATTATTTCTTTTAGGTGTGTGTCTTAAAACGTGACTTTTATTAAATGTCTCATAGTGAGGATAATGTGTTCTTTAAGTGTGTGGGACATTTGTAAAAATCCCGTCAAATCCAAAAAAATTAAATAAAATAAAAAAATCAAAGAATTTAAAATTTTTTGTTGATTTTTGTGTTATTTATCCACTATTTATTCTTATACTTAACTAACATTTGTCCAAGATTATTGTGAGTGTTAGGTATTACAAGTTTGATGTTAGTGTAAATTTTGAGCTCATGTTGAAAATGAGCGTTATTAGCACAACATTTAGCATTTGGTAAGGATGAGTGGTGAGTAACATTCAAGAGAAACATTCCAAGGAAGTTTCGATATATATTTCTATGCAACATGAATTAGTGTAAGTTATATAGTTTTAGTTTAATGTTTCCGAAAAGTTTAAGTGGAGTAATAGTTAATAGTATTCTTACTATGAGTTTCTATGCAAATCTCGAATAAGTCCTATAAGTATTGAGTGTGTTTAAAGTGTTGGGAAACTATAGCCATAATACTTTGAAATTGATCAATAAAGGATGAGGGTATTAAGAGTGAAAAATCAAAAGAAAGAGTGGATAACCAATGAGTTATGCAAAAGGTGAGGAATGGTACGGAGCAGAAACTGCAACCATTCATTGAGTGAAAAAAGAAAAGAAAGCATAGCATGAAAAATGGGTGCAAAGTACTAAGTACTTAAAAAACATATGCTTAAAAGAAAAAAATGAGAGAGTGGTATGGAGCATAAAATGCAACCACTGAAAAAAGGGGAGAGTGGTATAGAGCATAAAATGCAAGCACTAAGAGTGTTTTAGCATTCTGGGTTACCTAAAAATGCCTTGAGAGAAAATTAATCAAAGTGTGATTTCTATGTCCTTTATACTTTATACTATGGTTAAGAGAAGGAAATATTCGAGTATGCATATAACGCTTATATAAAGATGCAATTCAGTTGACTCTCCATTAAAAACAAAGGTATGCAACTAGACTATATAAAGTGCACATTACTAATTTATGGAAAACTTCAGGCTTATACTTAAATCTTATGCAACGTGGGAATGTGGTACTCACTGCAATAGTCTTTCGTTAAATGAGGTATGAACTTGATTACCAATTTATACACTTCTATCGAATTTACCTTGAGAACAAGGAAAAAGTTAAGTGTGGGGGTATGATAAGTGTATAATTACACTTATTATCAATATAATTTTACACACTAAACACTATAATTTAAATCATTTTTATACTTCATATAAAGGATTTCACGTGGTATGTAGTTGTTTTTGGTGCAAATGCAAATACTTGGTAAATCTTGGCAGTAAAATGATCTAAAGTGGAATTCTATGTAAAAAGAGTGAAAAAGGTGCGAAAAGATGTGTGGGACTTAAAGATTTGGCTTAGGATCGAAGCTGTCAAAGATCGATGAAGTTATAAGAAGAATTATGAAGTAAAACATAATTCATGGTCATGACAACAATTCACGGTCACGACTTGATACACTTCAGAAGTAGAAAATTGTCAAAAAAAGATTCACGATCGCGACTTATATAACGCGGTCGCGACTTGGATGATTTTTTGGTCAAATCTTCTTAACTACCAACCACCAGATAAGAATGATGAACCGCCATCAACTACCAATGTAAAGACCCTTATCAGAAGTCAACCAATCATGAATAGATACCTATCCATTGTAGATAAGATTAAAGCTTCTCAGCCAATCACAATGAAGTGATGCAATCTTTCGCCAATGGACACAACTCTTTGTTTGGATAGACGCAACCCTTCGAACTCTATAAATAGGGCTCCAAACCTCACCAATTTTGTGCATGGTGTGGTATTGGAATTAGAAAAGTTAGAGATATAGTCTGTGCATAGATAGAGAGTGAAATTATTTAGTTTTCGCTACATTCAAAAGTGTTAGCGAGAAAATGTTTAAGTGATTCGAATTCTTATTTTGATCACTATATTTCTCTACATATTCAATCGATTGTTTTATTAGTGTACTTGCAAATCACTTATTAATAAAAGTTTTCATTCTTCAACATTCATTTATTCGATATTCACAAAGAATAGCATCCTAGTAGTGGTTCTGTATGGGCCGAGACCGAATTCAAAGAAGATGTAGGAATCGCAAGAATTGATGACTCCCATTAAAGAGTGGATATGGTTTGATCAACTTTAGCTTTCACTTGCATACCTTACAACTTTGCTTTGCTTTCTACTTATACTTTCTATTTCGAAGTTTATGATATATCTATGTGTCATAATGCGTATTTCATGTGGAGTCTTTTATATTAATCAAGTTAAATGCCTTTGAGTTAACTTTAAGAGTAGTTTCACGGTTAACTAGATTGTGTAAAATCACTGGATCTGTGATTTTATCGCTGTTTAATGAGCCAACATTTTTGGAATGGTAACTTGCTAAATGTGGCTATGTGAGAGCGACCCGTACTAAGCATAGTAATATTGTTGTCGAGGTTTATATAATCATCTTAATTCATTTACACTCGATTCAGAAAAGTCATTTCATGTGTTTCTTTGTGGTGAATTATTAAACATCTGAGTGTCTAGAACCGATTATGTTAAATTAGTCTAGTGAACGTAATAACTTTGTTAAACTTGCATGTTTTCTTTGCTATACTTATTTCGTAGGAAAAATTGATATATTTAGAATCTCTAGTCTTCTAAACATATATCTATCCATTCTTCATTCTAATCCTCGCAACTAAAATCCAAAAATATTTTATTTTCTTTATTCCTTTTTTCTTGTTGATCTTTAGCGCTAGTCTTTCCCTGTAGGATCGATATCTTTTAAAACTACATCATAACTGTATACTTGCTGTGGTCACCATTTTTCAATTTAGATAAGTGGTAACAACAACACCTGTTTGTATTTTGAACTTATATCTTATCTGTTGGAAGGTGGGAGACAAGGTTTTTGGCTTCATTATTAAATAAAAAATCCTGGGAGTTATTAGAGTCAAAACCTTACGAACATTGATCCTAGAGAATCTCACTTAGCTTCCATTAAGAGAATTCTTAGGTACTTGCAAGGTTCAATTGAAGTAGGTCTATGGTATCCCATTAGCTCATATTTCACTCTTAGGGGATTCGCAGATGCTGATTATGGTAGAGACAAGCTCGACAGGAAAAGTACAACAGGAGGCTGTCATTTCCTTGGAGAATGTCTTGTCTCTTGGTATAGTAAGAAGCAAACTTCTATTGTGCTGAGTACAGCTGAAGCTGAGTACATGGCAACAAGAAGTTGTGTAGCACAACTGCTATCGATTAAGCAGCAATTGGAAGATTATGGTATAAAGTCAAATTGTCTCGAAGTTATGTGTGATAACAAGAGTGTAATTGACCTATCCAAAAATCCAGTTCAACATGGCAGGATGAAGCATATCAACCTTAGACATCACTTCATTAGGTATCATCTGCTACGAGGAGATGTCAAGTTGGAATATGTTCCTTCTAAGGAACAGCGCGCTGATATCTTCACTAAGCCATTGCAAAAGGAACAATTTTGTATACTGAGGCAATTAATTAGAATGGTTAATCCATGATGAAGAACAAGAAGGAAGCTGAAATTCTCAAAATTTTGGCTAAGTGTTAGAGAGTATGTCTTAAGAAGACATGTGGATAACACCATTAGTTTTTTTAATGAAACGGTGTAAGGAACAGTTTGCTATTAAATTTCAAATCTCTACATTTTAAAAAAGACATGGGTGGAGTGAGCTGATAAATCTGAACTTCGGTCTAGTGTATGAGGTGGACTATGAAGGGCTACTGCTAAACAAGACCATGCATCGCATCATCAAGCAACAACACCTGGGTTCTTTTCTTAAGTTGGAGGGTTCTGCTATCACAGGACTCATTAGGGCATTTTACTCAGATCTCTACACCATCCATGGATTTGATGATGTCCTAATGATGGATTTTGGGGAAAAATCCACCCTCTTCTATGCAAGGCTAATTGGAAGTGTCCTCAACATGCCAAATAAGGGCACTCAGCTTAAAAGAACCAGCGACGAAGATGCCATGGTGATTCTAGAGGATTGGGAGCTCCCCGCTAATTATGTTTCTAGGGAGATAGTAGTAAGTGGCATGAGTTGGACAGCTAGGATGTTCCACGAGCTTGTGGTGAATCTGCTGCTACCAAAGACAAGCTCAGTGACTAGCTGCACCTACTTTGAAAGGTGTGTGGTCTACCATATGGTAGAGGGTAAGAAGCTTAACTGGCCAATGATGATTCTTCATCATTTAACCAAGTTGACTACCTTCTATCACTATGGTTACCTCATTACCGAGCTAATGAAGGCAGCAAAAGTTAACTTGGCTCAGTTTTTGGGGGAGTCTGGTGAAACAGTGCTGCCAATAAAGAAGAGATTCGAGATGGCTCATTTTAGTAAACTGGTTTACAATCAGGTGCACGCTAGGTACAACAAAGCACAACAGAAGCGAAAGCTGAAGTGTGTACCGACAGTGGTGCCTGTGGACATCCATAAGGAGGATGAAGATGGCTTCATGGTGGATTTCAATGAAAGTGATGACTCAGACAAGAAGCCTATCTCCAGCATATTAGAGAAAGTTACCATCGCCTCCTCTCCCAAGTAGAAGGCTAGTTCCTCCAAGGCCAGGGGGAAAAGTTCTGCTAAATGTAAAGCCGATGAGGCCCCTACTCAGCCTCAAAGGCAAAGAAGGTAGATGAAGGCCAAAACCCCCACTCAACGTGAAGCGAAGGCTAAACTCTATGATGAGCAGAAGGTGGAGGAAATTGAAGATGTGGCTACGGCCAATGAGTCCCTGCGCCAAACAAAGCGCAAAATGGTGTTTTCTAAGGAATCAAAGGAGCAGGGCGAGGCCAAGAAGTCAAGAGAAGAGGAAAATCTGAGTCCTAATGCTGCTGCTGAGGTACAAGAAGTATTTGCCAAAATCAAAGGCACCTAATGCAAGCGTTCTGCCACCAATAGGCCCCTACAATGCAATGTGCAGGTGGTGAGCAGTGAAGAGGATGTTGAAGACACCCTCTCCCTCATTCCTAAGGAATATCATCCTCAAGAACCTAACATCCCCACACCCACTTTCACTCATGTTGAAAAATCATCAACTTTGCATGAGAAACCTCAAGCTGGCCCATCCTTGGGTCAAATAGCTAACCAAGAGGTTTCTAAAATTTCTACCCCCTCTTCTTTTGTAAATCCCAAAACCACTTCTTCTCCTGTAAATCCTTCTAATCCTTTAGTTTCTACTCCTGTAGATTTTGAAAAACCAATTGTAAATTCTCCTATCTAAATCCCCTCTTCACCTATTAATACCCAAAACTCACCTATCCACATTTCTTCCCCTAGCAAAAGTCATGACTCATTCTCTCCGAGTCATTCTTTAGTAAATAAACCTTCTTCACATTCTTCTCTTATAAATTCTCAATCTCAAACCCTTACTTGTACATCCATTATACCTTTTATTCCACTTAACCAAGCCATCCCCAAACTTTCTTCAAATGTACAAACCTTTAAACCATCCTCTTCTTCAAACCCATCTTCTACCCCCTTAACTCCTCTGGTTAAGGAAGTTCCCAATCCTGAGAACTATGCTCAGTAGGGAAAAGCAAGTGGTCAGACTGCTAAGGTAAATTTTACAACCCATGAAGTAACTGAACTCAGCAGAGGGACAATCCACGAGGATTTGGCTGATGCATCTTTCTTGGCAGAAATCAGAGAGTTAGTTAAGAAGAAATTCCTTGCACTCATGACCACCCTGAGTTAGATGGAGAAGTAAGCTAAGTGCTACTAGCTCATGAATTGATGGACTTATCATCCAAACTAAAGGTAAAATTGCTTGAGTTCGAATAGCACGTAAGTGTGCCTAGTGATTCTCAATACTTTGAAGAGTTTGAGAGGATCTAGAGTAGCTTGTTGGCTATTCGAAATCATTTGGCAAAAGAGAGTGCCAAAATTCTAGTTGATAAGATAGCCCTGATACTCACAGGGTTAACGAATTCTGCAACCCAGCTTGGGGTAGCAATCATTTCTATTCCCACATCTACTATGATGGCTAATGCTATTGCAGGAAAGATAAAGGGTAGTGTGGATGTTACTACTGAGCAGCTGAGTCTCTTGGGTACCAAACTAGATACTTAAGTGACGTAGGTTCATAAACTAGGTGAGGAGTAGGCTAAAATAAAGAGATTGACTGATCACAAGATCGAGAATATCTTTAAAGAGGTGGAAGCAACCAAGGATATCGGCCACAATATTATGAAGCTGGTCGAAGCTTAGTCAAAGTTCTTGCTTCTCCATGATAATAAGCATGATGAGATGGTAAAGTTGCTAAAGACTATCTCTTTAAAGATAGATAAGGCCCTTGTCGTGAATCTTGACTCTCTGCACACTAAAATGGACACCATCCAACGTGAGGTCAATGATCACATAACTAAGAAAGTCTCCTCATCGTAGAAGTTTCTTATAACTGCCATGGGGAAGATTTTTCCAGACATATCGATTCCAAGTTTACCTACGACAGAATCGCTTTATCCTGAAATTGGCATGACTATTCACTCAAAGCTGAATGTCATCAAGACTAAAGTGGAAGACATGTAGATGAAACTTAAGACTCTGCTGAAGATGAGCGAGCTGGATGCGAAGGACATTGATTACACTACAAAGTGTATATCATCTATTGGTCCCAAGGTCTTGGATATTGAGGCGTAATTGAAGATAACATTGACTGCAATGGACTTTCGATGCCTTCTTCAATGTTTTCAACAGTTCGTGTGTCAGGGTATTGAGTAGATTGCGCACCTCTCCAGATGTTATCATCTTTTTCTCAATGAGCTTAGTGATCAAGATTTTCTTACCACTGAAGGCAAAGCGCAACTGGAGCAAGAGATGTACCCCCAGATCATAGGCGAATAATAGAACTTCAAGGCTACCCTCGATGCCTTTAATACTTGCCTTGAGCAAATTGTGCAAGGTCAAATAGCAAAGGGAGAAAAGGTAGCTGAAGATGCTCTCCGAACGGTGAATCTTAATAAGGGATCTCTTCCAAGGAAAATGTTCCATCACAAGCCTCCTCAATAGAAATATGCAAAATCCAACCAAGAAAAGACTACTAGCTCTTCCTCTTCTGTTCATAAAAAGTAGAATAAGCCATATTCCTTGTATTTGTTTTAAAGAACTTGTAATAGGGTTTCTATTTGTAATCTTAGATCAAGACATAAATAATGTACTGACTAAGTCATTTTTGCTATTAATAAAAAGTTACAAGTTCTCACCTCAAGTTAAGATCTTCTTAACTTTAATTTTATGTTGTATGTATGTTTCTGCTGTATGTTGATAACGGTATGTAGGAACTCATGCTAGATACCAATTCAGAAGAAAAGATGAAGTAAGATAAAGTCCCTAAGTGAAGAGAAATCCTCTAAGTATGGGGGAGGTGAGATACTTGAAGAAGACTCACTCAGTATGATGGAGTTGAAGTTGACTAAGGGAAGTCACTCAACATAAGGGAGTCTTACATCACTTTCAGGTATTCTCGATATCTCTAAACTACTTATTTAATTAACTTCTTCTTCCACCTGGTTTGCTATCTGTCCAAGTTGGGGGAGATTGTAGAACCCAAGTTAATAGTACCTCACAGTACTTTAATGTTTTGGAAATAGCAAATTGTCTAGGTTAGTGAAATTAATTGAGTACTAAGTATACTCTTAATTAATGAAGTTGACTAGAGTTTGTTTAAGGGAAAACAACTCAGTTTTGCTGAGTAATTAATTAAGTTACGACTTAGAGTAGGAAAAACTAAATCCGTGCTGAGTACTACGTAGTTTAGCAGTATATCAACTCAGTTGTGATGAGTTAGCTTTTAATTAAAAAGGCTATTTTCTATGACACTGAATGACACATGTGCTACTAACAAATTCTATGAGAAATGGAATATTCCTTAGATATTTTTCAAGAATAATAGCGCTGAAATTAAGGAAGATTTCCAGTGATCCTCACAAGACAAAAGGTGTCAGTACGGAATGTCGGGATTCCCTCACTAAAGTCCAAGACAAAAGGAATCATATGACATGCGCCATTTTCCAATATCTCCGCGCCTTTGCCATCGTCAGCAATTCAATCAATCTGAAGATTCCACGTTGCAATATCGCGCGCCTCTCTCAACCAAATTACTTGAAGACAAAATGAGATTTTGTCAAAGGAATTTTTCAAGCCTCAACATTCAAATTTCTATCTCTAGACGTCCTGGAATCTGTCTCCAATTGGAAGATTCGAAAGATATGAAGAGAAGTGAAATTGAAGATCAGCGACCTCAAAAAGTTTGCAACGGCTACTTCTCAAAGCTATAACTATAAATAAAAGACTGAAGTAGACGTTCAAACTTGGTGAATCACCTCGAATTTCTTATAGAGCCGAAACTCTACGAAATTACTCCTAGCTTCAAGAAATTCCAAACTCAAGCAATCAGCAAAAACTAATTCCAAATCTGTTTATAATAAAGAGAAATTTCCTTCGATTTAACATTGTAAGGATGCAAGCGACAATTATTTTAAAATTGAGGGGGTATTTTGGTTTTTAAGATACAAATTCTTAACACAATTTTTTTAAAATAAATTCATTACAAATTATCCATTCTTTTTAATATTTAGACGGATTTAATTTTTTACAGTTTTTTAATGCTTAGTAAAGGTATCCCTTTCGAGAGCAAGTCTAACAATTTTTCCCATTTTTTCATATCCCAAATCCCATTTTGCAAGATTTTAAGTATTTTTTCTCTAACTATCTTCCCCATTTCCATTCTCCAAGTCAAGTTTTCTTTAAAATAATAACATTTTATTATTAAACTAACAAAAAAATAACAAAACAAAAACTAAAAATAATAGAAAAGGAAAAAATAATATTATTTTAATCCGTTCTGAAGGGAATGAATCATTCCCCATATTTGGGAACCTCATTTTAGAGATATACCATATGGGAATGATTGGACTTGATCATTTCCCATATTCATTCCCCATTTTGGAGAATTCTCCAAAATGGGGAATCATTGGACTTACCCTTGACTATTTGTTTGAATAAAATGGTGAATGGGGTAAACGAAATCCCAAAAACTTCCACTAATCCTTTTGTTGATCAATTTTCTACTGAATTGAGATATATTTTATAGGAAACTGAACTGAGACATTGTTGGAAATTCCAGATCCGCCCGTGATCAGGTTAATCGGGTCAAAGGATCCGATCCAATTTAGTTATTTGGACTAAATTGAAAAGTTATAGAACTTTAAGAAATTAATTGCAATAATTAAGAGTTTGAGGACTTAGTTGCAATTAATCAAATTTCCATTTCATATAATTATAAAAATGGACGTGTGATTAACAATGAAAATTCATTTTCATTTTATTTTCTTTTCCTTACCATTCTCTCTCTCGGGTTTTTCATCTCACGATGAAAATATTGCAAACAATTGTTATCAATCTTCGCCGCTGCAGAAGTTGTGGATATACATCCATAATCTGACACACCGTGAGATGAATTCGACTTGGCATTCGATGCTGCGTTCTTCGATTTTAGGCATACAGAAAAGGTAAGAATCTGAATTCGTTTCTATTTTACGTTTTCCTTCATTGGTATCATGAACATGGAATTTGCGATGATTTTATGTGATTATCTATTTCTACACATTCTAGAATTTCTGAGAACTCATTCTCAAGAATTCAATTTTGTGTTTTTCTACATGAATTAAATGTGAAAAAATGTAAGATAATTAGTGTTTTTGGTACATATTGATGTTCTGGCCATGTTTTTTTTATTTTTCTACAATCTTAGTGATTACACAATCTTAGTGATTACAAATGATTAGAATTATATTGACTTCGTATTTCACCAGAAATTACGAGTTTTTGTTGGAAAAAGTTTCATTTTTTGCATTAATTTGTGTAAACGTAATATGCTTGTTCATTTTTTTGTAAAACATATCACACCAACGGACTCGAAATGAAAAAACGAGTACAATTGCCAAAGTTTGGTGGCCAGAAACTGTTGTTAAGGCATCCGGTTAGCCCCCCGTTCCTATGTTATGTAATCTGCTTGAGCTTGCTTACATGGCTTCTCCAAGATGTGACACATGTCACTTATCCAACGACTTAAATTTGTTTTCATGATATATTACGCTAAACGATGTTATATTTATTTTGTGTTAATAAATCCATAAAAATTATGGAAAAATGATTTTTGAATTTTTAAAATATTTTGTATTGGTTAGAAAATAATTTAGAACCTATTTAAAAGTAATTGAAATTTTTTTTTGTTAATTAATTTTGATAATATTTTCTTTATACATTTGTTTTAGTTGCATAAACATATTATATGAAAATATATGATTATTATTCAAATTAATTATTATATGATGGCTGAATTTAATTATATATGTATGAAGTATAATGTCATTGAATATAATTTAGTAATATATTTAGGTCTTTTAATTATTTATGTTATGATTATCTTAATTATACACATGTTGTATAATTTTAATTAAGTACTTTTAGTACTACGCTTAAATAATCAACCATTTATATAATGATTAAATTATTTTGTATCTGTGAAATATAAAATATGACCAAATATATTTTTGTTAATTATTTATGTGATAATTAAACATTAATCATATAAATATATCTAGGTAAGATATTTAAGTTAATTTGTTTATGTAATGATTAACATTGACCTTTTGACATATGTTGTATATGGTCAATAATGATGCAAACCCCACGCCATCCCAAACATCTATTCAATGGAAGAGAGCTAAGAGGAACTTGAGAAAACGGTACCAAAAAATGTACTTAAAATACATAGTGTATTATGTTATTGTATTGCATAGAGAAATGTAAGTTTTGTGTGTATTAACTATTTAAATGATCAAATTATGTAACAAATGGATAATTAGGTTCCTTTATCACCAAGTTAGATCAAAGGTAAGAACTCTAAATCTAACGAGTTGACCTAGGGTGTATGAACACCATAGTTGATGTTGTAATAATTTTTTAGATTATTATACTTAGTGCATAACTTAATTCCAATATATCGTACAATAGTTACAAGCGTTAAGTATATTATGTGGTGGTTGACAATATAAGTCACTGTCATTTGTTTTCATTAATATGTGTATGTTTATTTGTTTATATTTTTGTGATATGACATGTTTTATAGTCGAATAGTTTTGGGATTATGTTTTATCATGCTTAAATTCAAGTGATTTATTTGATTTATATACCGGTATTTATTTTATACTTTGTATTTGTTTAAAGACATAAAATACATAAATCCTTAATAAAACTTTTAAGACTAATATGCCATATTGAATATCAAATTAGTTTCAATAACTATGCATAATAAAGTTATCCAATACTTATCTTTAAATGCTATTAGTTAAGTGAACTATTTAAAGACAATGAGTTCAAAGTGCATTTAATGATATACAATATAGTTAAAGTAGCTATAACAAACAATAATCACACATAAAATTACTATTGTACGATGAATCAAACTAAATTAAATGCAAGTTTATTCACCAGGTGGATGATGTATTATTTATTTTTTTTCGATACTGCGGTTGATGCTTACATTTTCTTGGAAAGTTTGTATTCAAGACAGTAGTAATTAATACCTAATTTCTCATAATAATTGACTTAAATCCTTGTATATGTGTTTAGCCTCACAATTACTAATTAAAGAATATCAATAATGACTTCTGCTACGAATTTATTTGTAGCAAACTTAGATTCTTAACAATAGTTATTAAGTTATCTAGAGGTTGAAGTTTGAGTTTGTGTAGGAGAAATAAAGAGTCCTCTTATACTTTGAGCAACGTTGTGTATGAGTTCAAAAAGAGTGGCATAAACCAACTCAGACATGACAAGAATATGTTTCTTTCACGAGGGAAGAAGAATTCAATGACCTATATCATTTTTCTTAGTGCTACAAGTGATTTAATTGTTGCAAGTTTGATCACAAAATTGAAAGAAATTCTAAATAATGATAGGTTCTTTACTTTGAGTGAGAGCATATGCGATGCACTTAACCCATTCTTATAGAATTATTTTGTTTAATGTAGTTACATGTTTATTGGAAATGGTAGAACTTGTTCTTTTGATATCCAAAATTATTCCTAAATGCATTTGGCATAAGAAAAGTCTTAAGGAGATAGTTCTTAAGATAACAAATACTAACTTACATTAAAACATCTAAAAAGGGAAGAAGAACAATCCAAATGAGTCTGAACCATTTAAACACAAATCTAATAGGTCCAAAGGCAATAAATAGCAAAATTACGAAGGTATTATGCTAAATTACCACTACAGAGGCATTGTGCAATAGAGCACTAAGCCCAACTTGGTACACTTAATATATTCTAAAATGAATTTTTATTGTACTACATGCTCATTATTGCTGATGAAATCTTTTCCTTTGTGGATTATTGATTCAAGCGCAACATGTGACATGAGTACGGACCACGATATCTTTGTGTTCTTTTGACAACCTATATGAGAAATTTTGAAATTTATATAGACATCAAAATGAGTTGAAGTTCTATAGATTGACACATGTAGACTATATTTGCAATGAGCGCACATCCAATAGCTACATGATGTATCATATTCTCATATTATTTATCAGTATTTAAATTTACGATATGGTTTAATGAACAATAGGTTCATCTTAAATTTTTCCAATGATTAAATTTCTTTAATCCCGAACTATAAATTCACGAGTCTAGTTCTTAAATAAATGGTTTTATTGTAATGAATATATTACAAATTATCAAGCGGATAATGTTGATTTTCCACAGACTAACTCTTCTTTTAGAAGAAATGTTAGTATATCACATAGGGGATTATGTCACATGAGCTAAGAAGAACATGTCATCCAGGTTTAATGTGACGGTTAATTTATAACGATGAAACTATCACCATGTGATGAGTTCCATTTAAAGAAAATCAAACTTAATTCATTTCAAAAGGATTAGAACTATAATCAGTTGCAACTTATCCATTCAACTATATGTGATTTAATAGACGTGAGTAAAAATCATAAGTGTGAGCACGTGATTTAATACCAGCTCACGCGTTCGATGATGATGGCTTTTCGGGATTTAATCCTTAAATCACACAATTTTTGACTATCTGCTGTTTTTCAAATGGGAGCTCTCCTCGTTACCAAATAATATTTCGAGGCCATATAAATATTCAAGATCATAAAAATATTAAGAAACCTTAAGTAAACACTTAAAAGCTTGTATAAATATTTATATGGACTTCAATAAATATTCAAGGTTTCGGAATAAATTAATTAATATTTGATAAAAAAATAAAAATAATAATAAAAATAAAAAAACAAGAAAAAAATTTTTCATCCCAGGTCAACGAAAGCTTCGTTGGCCAAGCTAGCTAAAACTTCGTTGGCTTGGCTAGTGAAGGCATTGCTGGCTTCGCCAACATTTCGGTGGCAAAGCTAGCAAGGTAAGATAGCTTCACCAGCATAGAGCTGGTGGCGAGGCAAGTGCTGGCTTCGCTAGCTCGACCAACCTGCACTTCGTCGGCGAAGTGCTGAAGTCCGTTTTTCCTCCTATAAATAGGGGGAATTTTCAGACTTTTTAGAGGGGATTTTCAAATGGAAAATTTTAAAAAAATAATTTCTTTTCTTGACAAAACAAGAGGAAATTTTTAGTGAAAAAAAAATATTTTCCTTGACAAAATAATTTTGACTTTTTGACAACGACTTTTATTCATTTTTCTAATTATTATTAAATCAATTTCTTTCATATTCTTCTAAAAAATCTTCAAATATTCTCAGACCTAAAACAAATATAGGTTCCGAGTCTGATTATTTTTAGAACAATAAACCTTTATTTCTCACACTAATCAAACAAAAAAGAACGAGGAGCACTCTCAGAAATCAAGCGAATTTGTCAACGTGGATTCGCTACAAAAGGGTAAGCCTCTGAGTTCCTTGAGCTACTTTTTCTTGTGTCTTATACCATGTTATTTATTTTCTTCTCCTAAATTTTGAGATGAACTTGATTTTCATCATCGACCTAGGATTTATTCCTTTTATTGTTTAAATTTTTTTTATTTTTTTTATTTATTTATTTTATTGTCATTTTATTTATTTTATTATGTACCTTTCTTTTCTGCTTTTATTTATTCTTTTTATTTAATTATTGTGGAAATTCTTCAAAATACATATTAGAATAAAATTATTCCAGGATGATAGACCTCACCTTTTGCTATGTGATCATTTTCATTAAATAAAAATGAGCAACATATATGTGTATAAAAATAAACCGTTTTATTTTTATAAAACAAGAATTTTAATCTCGAATGATTTATATTAGGCCACACGAGCCTCCTTAATATTCGAGCATACGTGTAAATATTTACTCCATGCTATATCACTTGTGCTAACTTTTGTGGATGCAGGTAGGTTAAGTTAGATGTATGCCGAGGGATTTATTTTTCCTTCGGGTATTTTATATCTAAAAGATGTAATTTATAGATTAGGCAGGTTGTTGCATCCCCCGAGGTTTTGTAATTTATTGATTTATTTTTTGCATTTATTTACTGCACTATGTATGTATTTATTGCTTTCTACATGCCAATAAATCATATCATAAACATGAAAATAACTTAAGCTCGAATATGCACAATTAAGAAATGCGATATTCTGTGAATGTAATGTAATGTGATCCAATAAGAAGTAAACAACTTATCCCGAATTCGAATCTCTATGTCTTAGTGGGCCATTCCCCAAATGTTAAGGCTCACATGACTTTAATTCTTGGAAGAGCTTATCCAGGTGTCGACTCTACACTATGAGATAATGATTTTGGATTTTGATAATCTAAATCAATTTTGTTTTCTCTTTAAACTTTTTGGATCCCCGAATTGATACCTTATTTTCACAAAAACACCCCGGTGGACCACGCCTCTCAACCTAGCATGCTTTCAACCCATCGCATCCATGTAGTTTGCTCACAATAAGCCTATTTTTAGTGACATTAAATGATGTCCATACTTGTTATGACATCATCTACTTGATTACCTATAATGAATCTTCTAGATATCAAAAGATTTATGAATCTAGTAATAAATTAATTGAATTTGACTATAAAGCATTGGAACTGAAGTGATTAAAAGTACTTTGCAATTAAGCTTAGAGTTTTATGTGATGAAGGGATTGAACATTTATTGATTATTCCCTATAATCTATATAAGTATAAAGTTCATGAAAGGAGAAATTAGATTCTTCATCCAATGGTTAAGTATATGTACTAAACCAAGTACCTTCAAAGTGTGTCTATTCCAACCCATATGTGACATGGACTGGAAGTATATCTAATAATTTTGGGAAATTAGTTCTAAGAGGTAGATGGAGTGTCTTTTAAGATACTCTTACATATCAAAAAGATATGTTTTTGTGGGGGAGAATGAAAATAGATTTGTAAAATTTTGAATCACGAAATATCATTTTCTTAGAAATGAGTTCTATAAATTAGGTGTATTAGGCAAAAACATGTCCTTTTATTAAAACTCTTGAATTTAATGTTTTGAATATATATTCAAGTGAGATTAATTCAAATGTATTGGTTCATTATGATTACATTAATAAAGAATCTTGTTTCATGTAGGAGTTGAGAACCCAACGTGTGTATTAGTCCAAGTGGGAGCTAATGTTATTGGTCCAAATGGGAGTCAATATTATTAACTCAAGTGCGAGTTGAGATCATTATAATATTTCTCACTCGAGTGGGAGCATATAATTGAGCTTTAAAGGAAGAATTTTGAGTTATAGTCACATTTATGAGAATTCGGAGCTTAAGAAATTTAAATGAAAAATTGTTCCAACTGTGAAAATTAAGTGTTCAAAGGGAGATGAACAGTTGTGTGTGATGGAAGAAGAATTAAGTGAACTTGCCTGAAGAACATAAAATTTTGTGAACAAGTGGAATCCCAATGTAAAGTAAAAACATTAGGCTTATAGTTAAGGGATACATATATTCAAACCAATACGAATATGTTGTAAGAATATATTCTTTCCAGTTGTGAGAATTACACTTATATGAATTATTAACTTTAGTAGTTGTATATTCCTTAAAGTTACATCAAGTAGGTGTATAGATCTCTATTCTTAGTGGAGAATTGTCATGAGAGACCTATATGGACAAATTAAGAGGGTTTTCCTAAAGATTTGTAAGAACAAGGTTTCTTGAATAGAATAAGTTAATTTACAATCTCATGAGGTTTTTAGGTTATGGTATTTGGAGTGGCAAAGGAGAACCATTGTGTATATACCAAACTAGTGAAAGATTGGGGGTTGATTATCTTCATGATGTAAGTTATGGGATAGTCTACATATATACTAAGATCAAGATCTAAATGGATTGATAAGATTATTAATATCTTTCCTTCTGGAATCTTGCACAAAGAGAGTTTGAGAAAACTTCCATATGCACAATTATGAACCCGTAAGTATTCTAATGACTAAGAATATAATTCTTAGTGTAAGTATATGTCCTTGTTGGTCCTAAACGACTTAATATAAATAGCAGAGGGGGGTGAATGCGTTTCTTGGTTCTTTTTATGATTTTTAAAATTATTTTACCAAGTTCAGTTTTTAGATGCATGTTGAGTGAAACTGCGTTGTGCTGAGTCTAAAAACTATAAACTGCTTAGCTTCGTTGGGACAATTTATCTTCAACCGCTACTGAGTACTTCACTTAGCTCAGATTGGGTTTTTAAGCAAAACTTAGTAAATAAAGAGAATGATGAATGAGACACACACAGTAAAGACAAGAGTGTAAGTTTAGAATGATTACACCTGAGATTTATCCTGGTTTAGCCCCTAGCCTACCTCTAGTCCTCGGATTCCTTTCCGAGCTTTAATGCGCTAGTGTTTCTTTCTTTCCTTAGGCGGAGAAGCCTTTACAACGAGTAGACAAGATTACAGAAAGTACCTTCCTTTCTAACTACCTCTCAAATACAATTAAGGTACCCTTCCTAAACTATCACTCAGATTTCTTTACAAAGATGTGAATTAATGATTCCAGCTTATAAAATGCGTTGAATCCTTTTACAATGTTAAATCTTAAGTGTTATATCTCTATTATAAACAAATATGAACAATTCGCGTTTGCTTGATTGCTTGATATGAAATTTATGAAAGTTGTGATTGATTGAACAGAGTTTCAACTCATTAAGAAATTCAAGGTGGTTCACCAAGTTTGAATGTTCACTCCAGTCTTCTATTTATAATTGAAGGTCTTGGAAGTAGCCATTGCAAACTTCTCATCCTGATAGTTTTTCAATTTCTCTTCTCTTCAAATCTTTGAATTTGCCCGTTTGAGACAAATTCTAGGACATTTAGAGATAGAGATTTCAAACGTTGAAGCACGAGATTAATCCCTTAATCTTGATGCGTCAACAAATCATTTCCTTCAAGCAATCCGTTCTGATATAGAGGCACGCGTAAGATGCAACGTGGAATTCTATGAATGGTTGACTTACTGACATTGCAGAGTTGCACGAAGACATTGAGAAATGACGCATATTAGAGGATTCTTTTTATCTTGGATGTTAGTGAGGATTCTCCAACATTTCGTACTAACACCTTTTCATTGTGAGGATCACTTGAATATCTTCTTTAATTTCTTTGCCTTTTCTCCTAAAAAGCATAAAAAAGAATATTCTATCTCTCATAGAAATCATTAAATGCACATGTATCATTTAATTCTTTAACGACTCGTTTGGTTGGTGGAATAGCTATTCTGCGGAATTGGAGAAAAACAAATGGAAAAAGGATGAGTGTTTGCCTAGAGTTAGTCATCGGGATGGAATAGCTATTCCGAGCCATGATACAACTCATGGAATAGCTATTCCCTTCCGGAGAGGAGGAATAGCTATTCCATAAGTTGTATGATAGCTAGGAATAGCTATTCCATCCTGACGATGGGCTCTAAGAAAACAATCTACCTTTTTCCATTCATTTTTTTCTATTCCGCGGAATAGCTATTCCACCAACCAAACGAGCCATAAGTGTTTAATATACTTAGCTTTTACACATAGAAGCTAATTCAGCTATGCTGAGTCTATATCTTTATAAACTATGTAATGTTAGGCTAACTCAGCTTTTCTTATTCTAAGCTATAACTTAATTAATCTACTTAGTAAACTAAGTTGTTTTCTCTTAAACAAACTCAAGTAAACTTGATTAATTAAGAGTCTACTTAGTACTCAATTAATGTCACTATCCTAGTTAGTTTGTTATTTCCAAAACATTTTAAGTACTGTGAGGTACTATTAACTTGGGTTCAACAATCTCCCCCATTTTAGAATAGATAAAAAAACTTTGTAATAGAAGAGATTATTGAATAAATAATTTAAAGATATAGGTTTACCTGATAGATGATGTAAGACTCCCTCATGTTGACTGAATTCTAGCTAGTGTAGACTCCCCCATATTGAGTGGATTCTCTTTATTCAGCTTAACCCCCCCATACTTAGAGGAATTTTCTTCGATTTGGGACCTTGTCTAACTTCAGCTTTTCTTTAAGGTTGGTCTTTTATATGTAATCCTACATCAGTTCATAAGCAAAGATAAACATACATACTAAGCAAGATAAGAAGTAAAGAAGCTCTTAATTTGATAGGGCAAAACTCACAATTTCATTAATAATTAAAAATACTTAGTCAAACCACAGATAGTGTTCTGAACTAAGATTATAATGAAGTTCTATCTATTACAAGTTTTTTCCTATACTAAAACACCTTATTTATGTTGATGAGAAGAAGAAGGCTAATTAGAGCTTTTCTGTTGATTAGATGACAGAGCTGATTGACTTTGCTGTTGATGTTGTTGATGCTAATCACGCTTTGGTAGAGAAGACTTGTTAAGATTCGTAGTTCAAGTTGCATCTTCAGCTATCTTCTTACCCTCTGTTATTTGGTCTTTCACAATTTGTTCAAGAAAGATATTAAAGGAGTCTAAAGTAGACTGAAAATCCTCCTGCTTGCCAATTATCAATGGAGAAATCTCTTACTCCAGCATCTCTTTTCCCTTGGTAGTTAAGAAGTCTTTATCATTCAGCTCATTAAAAAGTAAGTGATGGTATCTGGAAAGATGTGCGATATGATCGAATCCTTGGCATGCTAATTGTTGAAAGCACTGTAACAGAGCTTTGAAATCAGTGGCAGATAACGCAATCTTCAACTTTGCTTCCATGTTTAAGATCCTTAGGTAAATAGATGATATAGACCTTGCGGTAAAGTCAATATCCTTAAGCATAATATATTCCAATAGTCACCAATTGGTTCAAATTCTTCTGAAGATCTTCTATCTTGACCTTGAGTACTTTAGCTTTTTGTGCATTGAGAGACCATTTTCAGGATCTATTGACTCTCTGGGCTCTGGGAAAAGTTTACTCATGGCCTAAAAAAATGGCCTTCTACACCTTCTTGATAGGGTCATCTGTGTTGTTGTTGACCTCTTTACAAACAACATCAAACTTGTTTGTGAGAGAGTCAATGTTCAACAAGGGCTACTTGTCAACTTTCTTAGCAGCAACATCAATTGTCTTGATTACTCGATCCAGCTTATCATCATAATTCACCATGAGCCTAGACAAGCTCTCCAACAACTTTTCCATGTTATGCCCAATATCCATTATCGTCTTGACTTCTTTCAGCACATTATCTAGCTTGCGGTCTATGTTCTTTATTTTGGTCTATTCTTCACCAAACTTATTAAATTGTGTAGCTTGAGTTTCCATAGTGGTACTCAATCTACTCAGCTTCTCAACAGCACCATCTACACTACCCTTTATCTTTTCCGCCACCGCGTTAGCGAGAACAGTAGACTTGGGGATAGATGTAACGGTCTTATCCACCAGGCTTTTAGCGCTCTCCTTCGCTAAGTGATTGCAAATCACAAATAAACTACCTTGAATCTTTTCAAACTCTTCAAAGTAGATAGATTCAGAGGGTAAGCTTGAGTGTTAATCTAACTCAGGTAGCTTAACCTTTGGCTTAGTAGATACGTTCGTCAATTCTAGGCTAGTAACAGTTTGCTTACTGCCCCATCAAACTCAGCATCAAACTTGAGCGCTGGGAATTTCTTCTTGACCAACTCTCTTATTTATGCCAAGATGGTTGAATCAACCAATTCCTCTTGGACTGGCTTGCTGTTGGATTCAGGTACTTCATTGGTTGTAAAGTTTGCCTTAATACCATCATCACTTACTTTTCCATGCTGAGCAGAGTTCTCAATGTTAGGAATTTCTCTAACCAAAGAGGTTATATGGTAGAGGATGGGTTTGAAGAAATGTTTGGTTTAGGAATTTGTACAGTTGAAGAAGTGGGGATTGATTTAGATTTTACAAGAGATGGAATTATTGTAGTTTGGGTGTTTAGTGGAGGAGAAAAAGCAATAGGTTAAGTATGGAAAGGAGAAGAAGGTGGGGAAAAAGAATCTTCAGATTTAGGAGAATATACAATATTAGAAGGTTGAGGATTTATAGTATTAGAAGGTTGAGGATATTTACTAGGGAATTTACAATATTAGAAGGTTGAGGATTTACAAAAGGAATTGGGATTTTAGTATCTACAGGAATAGAAACTGAGGGATTCACGTGAATAGAGTTTGAGTGATGTACAGGAGAAGAAGTTTCAGGATTTACAGAAGAAATGGGGGAAGGATTCAAAGGTACATCTAGATAAGCTTGAGGTATTTCAGGATGAGTAGGAAGGGTCTCAGCCTGAGTGAATGAAGGTGTGGAGATGTTGGGATCAGGAAGATCAAATTCATCCTGATTAAGGGTTTGGATTTCTCTAGTATCCTCCTCGTTACTCACCACTTGAACTTTTTTCATCAAGGGTCTGTTGGTGGTAGAGCGATTGCACATAGTCCCCTTAGCTTTGGTCATTACTTCCTCCACATAGGTAGCAGCTCCTGAACTTATAGTTTCAGATTCCTCCTTTATCTTTTTGGAGTCCCCTTGGCTTTTAGCTTCTTTAGTCATATCCAATTTGTGCTTTCTCTAGTGCAAGGTTTCTTCTACCTCAACGGCATCTTCCTTCTCCTCAGCTCATTGTTTCGCCTCAGCTTCCCTCTAAGCATGAGTTTTAGCCTTCATTTTCCTTCTTTAACGAGTTGGGGCCTGGGCAGGCATATCCCCTACACTTATTTTTATTGGGCTCTTCTTAGCCCTCGATAAAGTGGCTCTTGGTTTGGGGAAGGAAGCAGTGGTTGAGATCTATTCCATCTTAATAGTAAGAGGAACGTTGTCATTGGTTTCATCACTATTGCCATCAAAGTCCACCATGAACCCATCTTCATCCTCCTTGGTTACATCAGTAGGTACTACCATCGGTACAGCCCTAGCTTTGCTTATAACATCCTAAGCTTTGGTATACCTAGTATGTACCTGGTCATGTTAAAGCTTTGAGAAGTGCATTATAACCAAGGTCTTCTTCACCGGTACCATGGTGTCTCCTGGTCCTTTAATAAACTAAGCTACAACCACCTTCACTACATTCATCAAGGTGGTAATCAAGTACCCATAGTGGTAGACGATAGTGATTTTGGTTGAGTGATGAATAATCATCACTACCCAATTCAATTGCTTACCCATATGGTAAACCACACACCTTTCGAAGTAAGTGTAGTTGGTGACATAGCCATTTTTGGGTAACAGCACCTTCACCAACAGCTTGTGGCAACTCTTACTATCCAACTCATCCTGGACACAACAATCTCCCCAGATCCATAATCTATAAGGAGCTCCCAATCTTCAAGGATAACTATGGCATCCTCATCACCATTCCTCCTGAGTTGAGTCCCTTTGTGAGGCATATTGAGGATGCTAGCCAATAGTGAAGATTATATGAGGTGTGAGCTTTGTCTAATCTCCACTAACAATACATCATTATACTCTTAGATGGTATAAAGATTCTCGTAGAAGCTTGTGACCAACCTTGCAACTGCCAGTCCTTCTAATTGCAGAAATTGGCTTAGATTTTGCTGCTTAATCACCCTATGAAGGATTCGGTTCTTTAGCAACCCTTCATAATCTACTTCACAGACTAGGCCAAAGTTCAAATTTGACCCCCATTCTACCTTGGTGAATAAAGTTCCAGTGGGGAAGGTGATCTTTTCCTTCTTTCCTTTTCAGCATTAACGATGATGCTCCTCTTTGATGGTGCTTGGAGCCTTAGAGTTTTCTTAGTGTTCGCCATTTGAGAAAAAGGAATATGAGAGAAGAAGAGAGTTTAGGGTTCTTTTGCAGATTGAAGTGATTAAAATTCAAAGATGTAAGTAACCTCTCTCTTCAACTCCTTGAAGCTTTTATAGGCAGTTTTCCACTTGCAGTTAAATGTGGAGCTTGCACAAAGAAAAATTAAAATCAACACTGAGATTAACAATTAAATAACCGACTTAGTAAAATAGTAAGTTTAATAGTGAACAGTTCCAATTTAAAAAAACATCTTTTGAAAAATGTTTGTTCTGATTTTTAATCACGAAACTGAATCTCACAGCGTTACATTGAAATATAGATGATGTTAAACACGTATTACCTCATTCGGCTGAGTTGACATATGATCTTTGACACTTAGCCAAATTCTTGATTTTTCCTTTAAATGGGGTTCGCCATTCCAATAAGCTGCCTTAGAGCAATGAACTACTCCTTGGCCAATGGTTTGATGAATATATCAGCTTGCTGCTCTTTAGAAGGAACATACTCTAGTTTAACATCTCCCCTTAGCACGTGAACCCTTATAAAGTGATGTCTTATATTGCCATGCTTCATCCTGCCATCTTGAATTGGATTTTTGGATAGGTCAATCACACTCTTGTTATCACACATAACTTCGAGGCATTTCGAATTTATAACATAATCTTCCAATTACTGCTTAATCTATAGAGTTGTGCTACACAACTTCCTACTACCATGTACTCAGCGCAATAGAATTTTGCTTCTTACTGTACCAAGAGACAAGGCATTCTCCAAGGAAATGGGCATCCTCTTGTGGTGCTTTTCCTGTTGAGTAGTCAGCATCTGTGAATCCTCTAGGAGTGAAATCTGTACTGTTGGGATACCACAGACCTGCATCAAGAGAACCTTGCAAATACCTGAGAATTCTCTTAACTGTTGCTAAGTGAGATTCTCTGGGGTCAGCTTGATAACATGCGCAATAGCACATAGCATATTGAATGTTAGGCCTATTAGCAGTTAAATAGAGAAGAGAATTGAGAATACCTCTATAAAACTTAATGTCTATCAGTTTACCAACTTCATCCTTACTTAAGATTATATTAGTGGCTTTGGGAGTGGACATTGGCTTCGAATGCTCCATACCAAACTTCTACAGGACTTTTTTAGCATACTTTTCTTGGCAAATGAAGATTCCATCTTCACTCTCCTTGATTTAAAGTGTAAGGAAAAAGTTGAGCTCTCCCATCATTGACATTTCAAACTCGCTCTTCATCTGCTTGCTGAACTCTTTGCACAACTTCTCATCAGTTTCTCCAAAAAAATATTATCGACATAGATTTGGACTAGCAACACATCTTCTTTTCTTCACTGGATACACAGAGTCATATATGCTTTCCCTCTTTCATAGCCTTTGTTGATAAGGAAATTAGTTAGCCTCTCATACTGAGCTCTTGGAGCTTTCTTCAATCTGTAGAGAGCTTTCTTCAGTTTCAAGACATGCTCAGGATTCTTCGGATCTTCAAAGCTTAGAGGCTGGTGAACATAAACTTCCTCTTAAATGAATCCATTCATGAATGCGCTCTTAACATCCATTTGAAACAATTTAAAGTTTATATGGGATGCGAAAAGCAAAAAGGATTCGAATTGCTTCAAGCCAAGCTATAGGAGCATAAGTTTCATCATTATCAATGCCTTCTTGTTGATTGTAGCCTTAAGCAACAAGCCTAGCCTTGTTCCTAATAACAACGCCATCTTCATCAAGCTTGTTCTTGAAAACCCATTTAGTACCGATGATTGTTTATCCTTTAGGCTTTGGAACTAGATCCCAAACATCATTTCGCTTGAGTTGATCCAACTCCTCTTGCATCATGATCATCAAATAGTCATCTCCTTATACATCTTTAAACTTCTTGGGTTCTATCAATGAGATGAAGCTGGATGGCTCATCATCCTGCTAAACTGACCTTGCATCATCAATGGATTATGAACTTTATCAACAATGTTATCAAGAAGATGGTTGTGATGAGTTCTAATCTCCCTTGGCAGATTTGGATCTACACCTAGAGGATCTGCAATTGGTTGCTGAGGCTGACGTTGATCTTCACCATCGTTTAAGTTGATAGATAGATCCTCATCTTCTTTGACTTTCTCAGCTTCAAGTTCTTGTGCTGGGTTGGGCAACATAGAAAGTGGCATGCTTAGTGAATTTGCTTGCTAGGTAACTCCTTCATCATCATCAGATGGACGTCTATATGCATTTTAGTTGCATCGAAATCCACATGCATAGACTCCTCTAATAGGCCAGTTCTTTTGATATATATTTTATATGCCCTGCTGTTAGTTGAGTATCCCAGAAAGATACCTTCATCAGCCTTTGGATCAAACTTACCTAGCTGTTCCTTGGTGTTAAGAATAAAGAACCTACAGCCAAATGATCTGAGATGACCAATCTTAGGCTTGCGCCCTCGCCAAAGCTCATAGGGTGTCTTCTCAAGAATTGTGTGAATTAAAACCCGATTCAAAACATAATAGGCTGTGTTAACAACTTCTCTCCAAAAGTACTTTGGTAAATTGTTATCACTCAACATGAATCGAGCCATCTCAACTATGATTTTGTTCTTCCTTTCTACAACCCCAAATTATTGAGGAGTATAAGGAGCAGAAAAGTTATGTTTAATGCCATGTGGTGAACAGAATTCTTCGAATTAGAAATTCTCGAATTCACATCCATGATCACTTCGGATTCCACTGATTTTAGTTCCTATTTCGTTCATTATCTAATTAGTGTGTTTGACAAAAGATTCATATGTTTCATCTTTACTACTCAATAAGACTACCCATGTGAATCTCATGAAGTCATCCACAACCACCAATAAAATTATCTTACCACCCATGCTCATAGGTTAACTGGGCCGAAAAGATCTAGGTGAAGGAGCTCCAACGATCGCTCAGTTACTAGGTGATTAATTGACCTAAATGATTTCTTAACCTGCTTAGCGAGCTGACAAGCTCAGCAAAGTTTATCCTTCTCGAAGTTAATACTGGGTAAACCTACAACTAATTACTTTTTGGCTAGTTTAGATAAAATGTTCATATTTATATGACCAACCTTTTGTGCCAAAGCCATGAATTATCCTCCTTAGATAAAAGACAAACATTAGTGGAGCCTTGGGATAAATCAATCATATACATATTATTGATTCTAGGAGTAAATAGTAAAATCAGTCTTACAATCAATAACTATATAACATGTTGAGTCGAACGTAACCTTCCTACCTTAGTCACAAAGCTAGGCTATGCTGAGCAAGTTGAACTTGAGTCTTTTGACCAGAGAAACCTCTTTGATTGAAGGAGAGACACCAGCAGTGCCACAGTCCACAATCTTGCCTTTTTTATCTCCGAAAATGACACTTCCATTTTTTTTATTCTCCAATGAGTTAAACTGACTTTTACCTCCTATCATATGCCTTGAGCATCCGCTATCCAAATACCACATTTTAGTATCATCAGGGGATCAAAGGCTCACCTGCAAAATAATCATGTTTTCTTAGGTACCCATGCTTTCGAGCTGGGTCCTCCCTTGTTAGTAGTGCTTAAGTTAGTCCAGTCGTACTCTTCATAATAACCATTTTTATGCCTATAAAGAACTGTAGCATGTGCAGCTTGCCACAAAAACCACACAATTTTTTCTTGGGGCTCGCTCGCTTTCTTCTTTTTAGAGGAACTCTTCCTCTTAGAATTGCGAGTTTGGTTACTCAAAGTTTGATTATTGGCTAGAGGAGGAACCCGTTTCTCCTTCAAAGCTGTTATCTCGCTTAGTCAGCTTGCTATTATGACATTCATGATACTCATCCTTTTCTTGAAAAAAGCAGATATCAAGAGACAAAGAAGCAATGGTGTTTTCCTAATCTTCACTTCTCCTCACTAGCTCTTTGATGTTTTTCCCTGACTTATTAGTTAGTTTCATAACATCAAAGAATACATGGGCAAACTCTTCTATGGATAAAGGGATTCAGACTGTACTTCAACTTAAGGAGATTTCCCTTTGTTGCGCTCAACTTCAGAGTCAGCAAAGGAATGGTTGCTCTTAAAAGCAAATGAGCTCTCGCCCTATCTTCTATTACCATTAAGAAGAGGTTGGCAAAATCTATTGCTTACTCTTCAGAATCGCTCTAAGTGGCAGCAAGTGCCTCATTCTTCTTAGCGAACCTCTTCTTGTATTTTTCCTTCTTGGTCTTTGGATAGGATGACTGGATATGGCCTTTTTCACCATAGCCAAAGCACTTGATGTCTTTACCGTGTTCTTTCTTGGGTCCTTCTTCAGCTCCTCATTGGTGCTGAGTTGACTTGTTTTTAGAAGAAAACTTATTCTTGCTTAACTTTTCATCCTTCTTCATAAAGCGTTTGAAATGCTTAGTAAGAAGGCCATTTGCTCATAAAAAACATAGCTGGTGGATTTGTCAGAAGAATCAACTTTCAGGACAATGGCTTTGCCCTCTCTCTCCTTGCCTTTACTCATTTTGGAGTCATCAGTATATTTTCTCAAGGACATTTCTTGAGTCAGCAAGGTGCCTATCAGCTCATCATAACTATAGATCTATAGATCATGAGCCTCCTCAATCGCGCTCTTCTTGGCATCCCACTCTAAGGTAAGAGTGCGAAGAACTTTCTTCACCATCTCTTCATCGGTGAATTCCTTGCCTAAACTCTTCTATTCATTAATAATATTAATGAACCTGGTATTCATGGCCTGAATACCCTTGCTAGCGCCCATCTAACATCTCATACTTTCTCAGCATGAGATTGATCTTTGACTCCTTAACCTTGTCAGTCCCCTCGTAGGTAATCTCTAGGTCAATTGGAACGCGTTCCCCATTCTTAACAATTGTATGAATTCTGGGGCCAAGCTCTATAGCTAGCCATGCTTGCATGCTTTGAGATTGGATAAAGTTTTTCATGCTATTTTTCCAAAACGTTTACTAATTACCATTAAACACTGGAGGCCTAGTTATAGACATTTCTTCTTTAAGGAGAACTGTTTGTCTTGAGTCGAAATTGAAACGGTTATAAGCCATTCATATCTTTAACTCAAAGATGATTACTCTAAAAGCTGAGCACTGTTTTCATACCACTTGTTGGTCCTAAATAGCTTAATACAAATAGCAGAGGGGGTGAATGCATTTCTTGGTTCTTTTCAAGATTTTTAAAATTATTTTACCAAGTTTAGTTTTTAGATGAATGTTGAGTGAAACTGTGCTATGCTGAGTCTATAAATTATAACTTGCTCAGCTTCCCTGGTAAAGTTTATCTTCAATTGTTGTTGAGTACTTCACTCATCTTGGATTGGTTTTTCAAGTAAAGTTTAGTAAATAGAGAAAATGATGAATGAGACACACATAGTAAAGATAAGCGAATAAGATTAGAATGATTACACTTGAGATTTATCCTGGTTCGACCCCTAGCCTACCTCTAGTCCCTATATTCCAATTTGAGCTTTAATCCACTAGTGTTTCTTTCCTTCCTTAGGCGAAGAAACCTTTGCAGTGAGTAGACAAGATTACAAAAAGTACCTTCCTTTCTAACTACCTCTCAAATACAATTTAGGTACCCTTCCTAAATTGTCACTCATATTTCTTTAAAGAGATGTGAACCAAGGATTCTAGATTATAAAAAGCGTTGAATCCTTTTACAATGTTAAATCTTAAGTGTTATCTCTATATTACAAATAGATATGAATAATTCACTTTTGATTGATTACTTGATTTGAAATTTCTGAAAGTTATGAATGATTGAATAGAGTTTCAGCTCTTTAAGAAATTCAAGGTGATTCACCAAGTTTGAATGTATGCTCTTGTCTTCTATTTATAGTTGAAGGTCTTGGAAGTAGCCATTGTAAACTTCTTGTCTTGATAGTTCATCAATTTCTCTTCTCTTCAAATCTTTCTAGTTTGCTAGTTTGAAATAAATTCCAGGACGTTTAGAGATAAAGATTTCAAATGTTGAAGCATGAGATTAATCTATTAATCTTAATGCGTCAAAAACTCATTTCCTTCAAGCAATCCATTCTCATAGAGAGGTGGGCGAGATGCAACATGGAATTCTGTTAATGGTTTACTTGCTGATGTTGTAAAGTTGAGTAGAGACATTGAGAAACGACGCGTGTCAGAGGATTCCTTTTGTATTGGACTTTAGTGAGGCTTCTCCAACATTCTGTACTGACACCTTTTCGTTGTGAGCACCACTTGAATATCTTCTTTAATTTCAATGCCTTTTCCCCCAAAAAGCATTAAAAAGAATATTTTATCTCTAACTAAAATCATTAAAGGCACATGTGTCATTTAAATCTCCAAGTGTCGAATATACTCAGCTTTTACACATTGAAGCTAACTCAGCTTTTTTGAGTCTATATCTTTATAAACTATGTAATACTAGGATAACTTAGCTTTTCTTACTCTAGGCCATAACATAATTAATCTACTCAATAAACTAAGTTATTTTCCCTTAAACAAACTCAAGTAAACTTGATTGATTAAGAGTCTACTTAGTACTCAATTAATTTCACTATCCTAGTCAGTTTGTTATTTCCAAAATGTTTTAAGTACTGTGAGTTACTATTAAATTGGGTTCAACAGTCCTAAAACTCCTGTCAAGTGGGAGAATATGGAAAATATTCTATATATTGGCATTACATATGCTATGTTATACTCTAGACTTAATATAACTCATTTTGTGTGCGTTGGAGTAATATATTACTTCATTCTAGTAATAGAGCACTTGAAAAATATTAAGAAAATTTTAAGATACTTATGTATGACCATTGATTATGCTCTAATGTATTAAATCAAGAAAATAGACCTTATAGAATACACAGGTGCATATTAGCTAAGGCTTTGGCTATAATTGAGTTTTTCCAGTTATGGTTAAAACTTTGGTTTGACAAAAGAGACTATTGAGTCTTCTTATGCTGAATGCTCCAAACAAAATGTTGACTATTTATAGATATATTCAAACATCAATATCTAATGAGTTAGACCCAAAATATTGTAGTAGTAATAAGTATATCGATATCAAGTATCTGTTAGTTGTATACTTAATAACATGAAGAGAGCTTAATATGAGGTATTTATCTACTCATTACATGCTTTTAGATTTGTTTACAAATTATGTCTCCGAAAGATGTATATGTGACATATATCAAAGAGTTAAATATGTGTAGATTATATTTAATCGATTACCTCATATATCATACCCTTCAAATCGTGAACGATGTTGTGATAATATAAATGAGTTTTATTCTCTGCGCGATGCATGTGTGTGTATGTTATGTACGTATATTATTTTTCATTCATATCATGTCGGATAAATAAGTATCCCACTCACATGGGTGTTTACCCTAGTATTATCAAGAGGATACTTACTAGGATGGAATTGATTTTGAACGTACTATGTGTAGTTCAAGAACCTATTCAAGTTCATGATTCTACTTGTTGAGTAACAAGAAAGTTGCATTGTGTTGAACATTACACGCTGAATCCAAAAAGGAATTGTGTAAGAACTGTGTAGTTCACATGATAATTGGTCATGTTTAATTTAAAGAGCTAGAGGTAGTTCATTTAGTCGAACAAGGTTAAATGTTATGTTGCATTATAACTGAAACCTGTATATGGTGTTGGTTGATATGATAAGACACATGCTCTTTATAAAGATAGAAAGAAAAGGACACCATGACACATTATCAAAGTGGAAGAGAAATAAGCCCTCGAGAGAATGTGTACTTAGCGACTATAAAATGAGAAGTTTGTATGATGTACAAGGATCTCAACTTCTTTAATGTGAGACTCAGTCCATTATATTGTTATTGGATCTGACCCTCAATACTATTGAGTTATCTTGTGAAGTAAGGACTAGTAAGGGAAATTTGATCAATCACCAAGAGATTATTATAAGATTCGATCTGAGAGAGATTGATTGATGGACCGAACTAGTTTTGTATGATATCGACGACTTAAAAGAAAGATTTGACCAAGTAACATTCATCAAAGTTTTATTGGTTCACTGGCATGCCTATCTTATTTTTGTGATAATATAGTGAATAACAGATTAAGGCTTCCAAGATCCAAAAAGATGTGGAAGTGGGTGATTGTTGACCAGTTTAGGGTAAAACATACATGCTATATATCAATGTGATATTATATTACATACTATATATTATCTTATATGGTTGAGTCCCATTCAGAATCGTCTTGGTAGACCCTAATAGGTGCAAGATGTTTTCTAAATACTAGATGCTTATGACCCTATCTCCTGCCCTAATGTGTTCCATGAGCATATGAAAAACATAAAAGCAATGGAGAAAATAAATTACGAGTATGCGTGAAAGCAATCGGTAACATAACCATTTATAAGTATTTTTGCACAAAAACTAGTGTTAGTGGGTGTATAACTCAAGTAAAGATATGTGTAAGATATGTACATGACACTATGTTATATACACATGTTGACCATATGATATGTATGACATGAGAATGTTATGGAAGCGGTATATGTATAACATGCATATGTCCATCATAAGGAGACTCCTTGTCCGCCATCTAAAGTTTGTTGCATTGTCACATATTCATGTACAGATGTGCCCAGTTACCCCACTACATGTTTCCTTTAGCGAGAGATGATGTTGAGATAATCATCCCAAGAGATGAGGTTTCTTCTCGATAATTGCTGAATTTTGTATATCACTCTTGATTTACCATTAGATACATCTGATACCCTCTAGAATCATTGAAGAATATGTGGGCTGCCTCTTTTCCCTCATGATCCGATGCTTGATGAAGCTTCTTGACTTCTTCTAGGATTTTCAAATATTATGAGTTGATTAATTCTACCCCTACCATGCCTAAGTATTTTGAAACTCAACCGAATTTTTCTGAGTAAGTTGAATATGATCCAATCAACTATGATTTGTCTGGTTTTGACCCAAAAGTTCCCGAGCGAGATGAATCTAACCAGTGATTCTAAGCAAGATGAGTATGAGTCATTTGAGTCCGACTAAATAGATTTGAACAATCTAAAATCTGGCCCTACTAATTCTAATTTTTAGCAAGTTGGAGCTGGCTCGTGATTTGAGAAGATCAAGGCCTTCAAATATGGTTTCGATTTCGTGCATCCTCTACTTATTTTGGATCTTGAAACTATGTCTCATCTCATTTATTCTAGTTTTGACCATGTATTGGGTTAGAAGTGGTCTTTCTAGCTCGCATCAAAATTTGATAGTTGATTAGATGTATTTAGGGATCTCCTTTCCTTTATACTCCATTAGCTCCGACATTACAAAATTATCAAGAAGCCATTTTTCATCATTCCCTATCGATGAGTAGGGTAGTAGTTGATGTGAATCCGGTTACATGAAACATAATCTGAACTCAATGAATTTCCCGACCGTGAATTGAGGTTTTACAAAACACAAAAAAATAAGATAAAAGATTTAAAAATCAGAATATGAAATAAAAGTAGCAATAGCATAACCAATCATAGCAAATAAAACGAACAATCAAGCTAACATATAGTTAACACAACCTTTTGAATTAGATGAAAGAACCTGATATGGGGTTGATTCTCAATTGTCTAGCCACAGTAATTGATCACAATCAAAATAAGACTTCAACAACAAGATCACAATCACTCAAACTTAAAGAAGAAGCTAAAATTCCACAACGGAAATCTAAAATTTTATTAATCATCAAAACTATCTAATACAAATAAAAAGATGTCTATATATAATACTAATAACCCTATAGCACGAAATTATATGTAGAATTTGCTCAAATATGAACTACTGAAGTCCTAATAGCTTTCAAATTGAAATCCTTAAAGCATAAGAAAAGAATCCAACTACAATTTGAAATATGAAACAAACTAGGAAACTAAGTATACTAAATAATAAAAGAAAATCTAATTAAATTAAAATAAAAAGTAATGTAGCAACAACTTTATTTTCTTCCATCATGTAATTGATCCAATAAGAATTAGCCAAGATCTCAATGGGTTAACATGTGACTTACACATGTGTGTCCAAAGCACACTTAAGCTATCTCCAATTAGACCAAGTCTCGAACTCCTCTTCAATACTTGATTCAAAAATTGGATTTCTTCATCTCTTCTTAAGCTTATCTTATTGAAAGTTGTTGAAACTTGAGTTGAATTCGAAATCATAAAATCTCTTCGATTAGCTCATTTACAACTTCTTAAACACTCTTTGATTTAGACTTTGTAAATGTAATTAGAAAAGGATTTTCCCACTTTAATTCCAAGTCTTTATCAATTTTATGCTCAATAATCGTTGTTCCTTGATTCATGTCATTCCCTCTCTCTTTAAAAATGATTCACCCTTGAATCATGCGTAGTGTCAAGAAATTCTTCGACATTCTTTGGAGCGTGTTCGTCTCTTTAAAATTTCTCATATAAATTGGAGAACTCTATATAGATGGTCCATGCACAAAATGAATCTAATATTTGAACACTCGAATAGGATATAGCTCACCCGGAATCTCGTTTAGAAAATTATCATCAAATTTCTGCATTAAAGAGAAAACCACACTAGGAGGAGAATTATCAAATTTAGTTACAACAAAGCTAAAACCATTGCAATGAAATGATAACGTCTTCAACTTAGTGATATTTGCTAGCTTTTGATCTCTCATGTTGGCATAAAAAGTTTTGGCTTTTACGACGTCCTTACCATCTTCTCTTCTCAAATCTACTTCGCTCACACCACCAGCCTTTTCTCTCACATCTTCTCTTCTCACCCTTACTGACCATATTACTCTTGTTTTTTTTCCTTAACCAAAACCCCTTCCTTATATATTGAATTTTGAATATGGAGCTGATCTTGGTAAACTTGTTGCGATGTTAAAGGTAACAAGGTGTAACGTTTTCCTTCCTTAACGAGGGTGATTTTATTCAATTTGCCATTATGAATGACCTCACGATCAAACTACCATGGGCAACCTAAAAATAGATGGTATGATTGAATAGGTACCACATCACATAAAACCTTATCATGAAATTTATCAATCGCAAAATCGACCAAGGTTTGTTGAGTCACTTTCACCTCATCACCATCATTAAGTTGAAGTCTATAATGCCTTAGATGTCTAATTATGGGTAAATTCAACTTCTCAACCATGGTAGTACTAGCAATATTACAAGGACTACTGATATCCATAATCATACTACATACTTTCTCTTGGACACGACTACGAGCATGAAAGATATTGTCAAAATTCAATTCACTCGTACCTTGGAAAGATGGTGTTGTGAGTTTAGTGACATTGAAATTACCATCTTGATGTGGACATTCCCTAAAATTCCTTCTAAAATGTGGATCAGATTGCTCTTCCTCGCACTCATCCTCAATGTATTTTCGATGCTTGTGCTTTTTACATGTGCCTTTAAAATCTGCTTGTTTTAGCTCACTGTTAATCTTAAACAATTGCTGTTTTATCTTATTCATTCCTGCAATAACTTTCCTTAGCATTTTCGGATCCATCTCATATGACGTGTCCTTATCCTTGTAAGACATGGCTAAACAAATCGATATTGAAAGACTTAATGTTTAAAGTAAGAAAAGAACCAAAGTAGAATACTCACAAGTGCTCAATGTTCTTTCATATTATGTTGATTGATCTCAATATGTCAGGCCAAACAATAGCAAATAAACGGAAGCAAAAGGGTAAATAAAAAGAGGATAGTAAAATGAGATAAAAAAATTTTCAAAGATCTTAAATAATCTAGAGGCAATAAAAAATGGAAGACTCAAAAGAAGAAAAAAAAAAGTAAAATGATAACTTTAACAAACCAATTTCCTGAATTTTGAACCAATTTAGACTAAGTTGTAAAACGAATTTAAATGTAAAGTCTTCAGGAAAGTTTTAAAGCTCTCTTAAAAATCCAATGGTTTTTGAAACACTAGAATTTGATTTGTAGAGAAAAAGTTATGATAAAAAGAATAAACCTAGAAAGAATTCAAACCTCAAATCAAAATATGCTCTGATGACCAATTAATGTGAAGGAGGGAAAATAGTGAGCTTAAAGTGAAACACAAATAAGATAGAAAATCAGAGTATGAGATAAGAAGTAGCAATAGCATAACCAATCCTAGCAAATAAAATGAACAATCAAGCCAACATATTGTTAACACAACCTTTCGAATTGGATGAAAGAACCTGATATGGGGTTGATTCTCAATTGTCTAGCCTAAACAATTGATCATAATCAAAATAAGACTTCAAGAACAAGATCACAATCACTCGAACTTAAAGAAGAAGCTGAAATTCCACAACGGAAATCTGAAATTTTATTAATCATCAAAACTATCTAATATAATTAAAAAGAAGTCTATATAATACTAATAACCCTATAGCATGAAATTTTATGTAGAATTTGCTCAAATATAAAATACTAAAGTCCTAATAGCTTTAAAATTAAAATCCTTAAAGCATAAGAAAAGAATCCTACTACAATTTGAAATATGAAACAAACTAGGAAACTACGTATACTAAATAATAAAAGAAAATCTAATTAAATTAAAATAAAAAATAATGTAGCAGCAACTTTATTTTCTTCCATCATGTAATTGATCCAATAAGAATTAGCCAAGATCCCAATGGGTTAACATGTGACTTACACATACGTGTTCAAAGCTCACTTAAGCTATTTCCAATTAGACCAAGTTTCGAACTCCTCTTCAGTACTTGATTAAAAAATTGGAATTCTTCATCTCTTCTTAAGCTTGTCTTACTAGAAGTTGTTGAAACTTGAGTTAAATTTGAAATCATCAAAATCTCATCGATTTGCTCATTTACAACTTCTTGAATACTCTTTGATTTAGACTTTGTAAGTGTAATTAGAGAAGGATCTTCCCACTTTAATTCCAAGTTTTTATCAATTTTATGCTCAATAATCGGTGTTCCTTGATTCGCGTTAGTAGTCCTGTTGATAGTAAGGAACTTGGCTAACGTTTGTGGCCAAGAACTACTACTATAGTGCGCATCAAGTGTGATGACCCACTCATTCTCTCCATACTAAAACCCTAACTACAGATGGGTGACTGTAGTGATTTCCATGTTGACTTGTTGTTGAAGGTAAGTAGTTCCCCAAGAGTGGCTGCAAAGTTTGTCATTGATAGTGCCTATTTCAATGTTGAATGCTGAGTGGGTTGGGCTGTAAAATTAAAGCCTAAGTTGAGAGGTAGTACACCCTAATTTTGAGTAATTGCTAGATACGAGATAAAACTCTAACCATGGGGTATAAAGATGGACAATAGTATTATTTTATACCACAGATGAATGCATACCCTACTAAAACTGCCCGAGGCTAACCAACTGCAAACCAACCTAACCCTAAACGAACTAAATCTGAGGCTACATGACTTGGAAGGTACAAGTTTGCACTAACCTTGGTTGATTTTCCCCTCAATAAGTTTTCCTTGTTTAAATTGCCTGAACTACTTTGGATTTTGACTAATGGGCTCAAACTATATCTAGTTGCTTCTTATGCTGAAATGATAGATAGTCATAGGGTTTTTGGTAGGATCTTCCATTGACAAATTGGTATGTGATGCTTATAAAAGTATTCTCGTCCGAGGATGATTAGTTATGGCGAGGCCATGGGGATTCCCCATGATCTCGAAATCTGATAGTTTGTTAAAAGTTTGGTCCTCAATCTAACGAGGAAGAACGTACTGGTGGACATCCATCACAAACTACTCATTGTTAACGAAGATATTCAAGATAATGATCATTTCACCATTGATATTGCATGGAGGTGGTTTGACATACTTTTCCTCATGAGTGACTAATAAGTGTATAATTACACTTATTATCATTATAATTTTATACAATAAACACTATAATTTTAATCATTTTTATACTTCATATAAAAGATTTCACGTGGTATGTCGTTATTTTTGATGCAAATGCAGGAATAAAATGAACTAAAGTGGAATTATATGAAAAAAGAGTGAATAAGGTGCAAAATGATGCGTGGAACTTGAAGATTTGGCTTAAAATCGAAGCTGTAAAAGATCGGTGAAGTTACAAGGAGATTTCTGAAGAAAACTCAATTCACGGTCATGACAATACCTCGCAGTCGTGACATGTTCACTTCAGAAATAGAAATCTGCCAATCAAAGGTTCACGGTCGCGAATCACATATCGTGGTCACGACATGGATGATTTTCTGGTATTATCTTCTTAACTACCAACCGCTAGATAAGCATGATCAACCGCCATCAACTAACAACGAAAAGACACTTATCAAGAGTCAACCAATCATGAAAAGGTGCCTATCCATTGTGGATTGAATCAAAGCCTCTCAACCAATCACATTGAAGAGATGCAATCTTTCACCAATGGATGTGACTCTTCGTTTGGATAGACGCAGCCCTTCAAACTCCATAAATAGGGCTCCAATGCCAACCAATTTTGTGGGGTGGTATGCCTTCAGTGCAATGAAGGAAGTGCAGAGAAAAAAAGGTTAAATATAGTGTGTGTATAGTTAGATTCACTACGTTCTTAAGTGTTAGCGAGAAAATGTTTAAGTGATTCGAATCCTTGTTTTGATCACTAGATTTCTCTGTATTCTCAAGTGATTGTTGTATAAATGTACTTGCAAATCACTTATCAATAAAAGTTTTCATTCTTCAATATTCGTTTGTTCGATATT
>CATIWQ010115741.1:0-14785 GCA_949673415.1 Euphorbia schlechtendalii | reverse complement strand
TATATATAAAGGCTTTTAAATATTTTTTTTGTGATCCTAAATATTTATTTAGGGCCCGAAATATTTATTTTTTTACGAGGAGAGCTCACATTTGAAGATCATCGAAAAGTAAAAAATTATGTGATTCAAGGATTAAATCCCGAAAAACCGTCATCATCGAATGCACGAGCTAGTACAAAATCCCGTGCTCACAGTATCCCAAAAAGATATCGTCATCCAACTTAGGATCAAACTTACTTAACTGCTCCTTGGTGTTAAGAACAAAATATTTACAACCAAATAATCTAAGATGAACAATCTTACGCTTGCGCCCTCGCCAAAGCTCATATGGTGTTTTCTCTAGAATTAGGCGAATTAAAACCCGATTCAAAATATAACAAGCTGTGTTAACAACTTCCCCCCATAAGTACTTTGGTAGATTGTTATCACTCAACATGGATCGAGCCATTTCAACTATGGTTCTATTCTTCCTTTCTACAACACATTCTGTTGAGGCATATAAGGAGAAGAGAAGTTGTGGTCAATACAATGTGCTGAACATAATTCTTCGAAATAAAAGTTCTTGAATTCACATCCATGATCACTTTGGATTCTATAGATTTTAGTTCCTATTTCGTTTATAACCTGATTATTGAGCTTGAAAAATTCATATGTTTTGTCTTTTCTACTCAGTAAGAGTAACTAGTGAATCTTGTGAAGTCATCCACAACTACCAATAAAAATCTCTTACAACCCAAGCTTATAGGCTAAATTGGGTTAAAAAGATCTAGGTGTAGGAGCTCCAACAGTCGCTTAGTTACCACGTGATTTATTGATCTAAATGATTTCTTAACTTGCTTACCTAGCTGGCAAGCTGAGCACATTTTATCCTTTTCAAAGCTGATACTGGGTAAACCCACAACTAATTGCTTTTTGACTAGTTTGGATAGAATGTTCATATTTATATGACCCAACCTTATGTGCCAAAGAAACGAGTTATCCTCCTTAGATACAAGACACACATTAGTGGAGCTAGGGCATAAATCAATCATATACACATTATTGATTCTAGGAGCAAAGAGAATAGTTGACTTAGTCTTATAGTCAATAACTGAGCAACATTCTATGTCAAATGTAACCTTTCTACCTTTGTCACAAAGCTGGGTTACACTAAGCAAGTTGAACTTGAGTCCTTTGACTAGATAAACCTCTTCGATTGAAGGAGAGACACCAACAGTTCCACAGCCCATAATCTTCCCTTTTTGGTTATCTCCGAAGCTGACACTTCCATTTCTTTTACGCTTCAATGAGATTAACTACTTTCATCTCCCTTCTATACCTTGAGCATCCGCTATCGAAATACCACATTCTAGAGTCATTAGCGGATCTAAGGCTCACCTGTAAAATAATTACATTTTCTTAGGTACCCAAGATCTCGAGCTAGTCCTTCCTTGTTAGCAATGCTTAAATTACTCTAGCCATACTCATCATAATAACCATTTTTATGCCCACATCATGTCCAGCTTTTCCATAATAACCACACACCATTTTTGTTTTGGGGTGGCTTGCTTTCTTCTTTTTAGAGGAATTCTTCCTCTTAGAATTGCAAGTTTGGTTACTTGAAGCTTGACTATTGGCTAGAGGAGGAACCGATTCCTTCTTCAAAGTTTTTTATCTCAATAGTCAACTCATCTAATTTCTTAGTGAGCTTGTTGTTTAGACATTCATGGTACTCAGCTTTTTCTTGAAGAAAGCGGATATCAAGAGATAAGGAAGCAATAACGTCTTCCTGATCTTCACTTCTCCTCACTAGCTCCTTAATGTTTTTCCCTAACTAATTAGTCAGCTTCATAACAACAAAGAGAATCTAGGTGAACTCTTTACTAGATAAAGGGATTTCAGATTGTACCTCAGCATGAGGAGATTTCCCTTTACTATGCTCAGCTTCAAAGTCAGCAGCGATTTGACTTCTATATGAAGTAGATGCTAAGCCTTCACCTCTTTCATTCTCGATCACCATTAAGCAAAGGTTGGCGAAATTAATTGCTTCTTCATCAGATGATGTAGACTCTTCTGAATCACTTCAGGTGGCAGGAAGTGCCTCATTCTTCTTTGTGAACCTCTTCTTATATCTTTCCTTCTTTATCTTGGGATAGCTAGACTGGATATGGCCTTTTTCTCCACAACCAAAGCATTTGATATCTTTGTTATGTTCCTTCTTGAGTGCTTCGGCTCCACGTTGGTGCTAAGTTGACTTGGTTTTAATGGGAAACTTCATCTTGTTTAACCTCCCATCCTTCTTCATGAAGCGTTTGAAATGCTTGGTAAGCAGGGCCATTTGCTCATCAGAATTGTAGCTTGTGGATTCATCAAAGGAATCAGCTTTTGAGATAATGGCTTTACCCTCTCTTTCCTTGCCTCTACTCCTTTTGGAGTCAATAGTATATTCCTCAAGCTCATCTCTTGAGTTAGTAAGTTGCCTATCAGATCATCATAGCTGTAGGTCTTTAGATCATGAGCCTCCTCGATCGCACTCTTCTTGGCATCCCACTCTAAGGTAAGAGTGCAGAGAATCTTCTTCACCAGCTCCTCCTCGGTGAACTCCTTGCCAAGCCTCTTCAATTCATTAATGATGTTAATGAACCTGGTATTCATGGCCTGAATACCCTCACTAGCACCCATCTAAAACATCTCATACTCTCTCAATATGAGATTGATCTTCGACTCTTTGACCTTGTCTGACCCCTCGTAGGTAATCTATAGTTTCTTCCAGATTTCCTTTATTATCTCGCAGCCTGAGACCTTGTTGAACTCTGTAAGATCTACTGCATAGTGTAAGTAATTGATGGCTACAACATTTTCTTTGAGAAGCCTTAAGTCAACATCATCATAGTCTTCTGGATCGACTGGAACATGTTGCCTATTCCTTACTACAGTAGGAATTAGCAGGCCAAGCTTTATAGAGAACCATGCTTGCATGCTTTGTGATTGTATAAAATTTTTCATACCATCTTTCCAAAACGTGTAATGATTACCGTCAGACAACGATGGCCTGGTTACAGACATTCCCTCCTTTAAGAGCATTATTTGTCCTGAGCCAGAATTAAAGCTATTGTAAGCCATTTATGGATCTTTAACTCAAAGATGATTAGTTAATAAGCTAAGCACTACTTTGATATCAATTGTTGGTCTTAAATGGTTTAAATAAATAGCAGAGGGGGGTGAATGCATTTTTTTTTATTACTGATTGGATTTCATAAAAATGTTTACTAAGTTAAGTTTTAGATGCGTTCTAAGTGCTTCGTGTTGAGCTGGGTCTAAAAACTAAAAACTAAAAACTAAAAAGTACTCAGCTTTGCTGGCCCAATTTATCTTCAATTGCTTACTAAGTACTTTACTCAGTAAAAATTGGTTTTTCAAACAAAACAAATAACAAAGATAGAATGATGAATGAGATGAACGTGATAAAGGCAAACAATTAAGGTTAGAACTTCAACACCTGAGATTTTATCTTAGTTCGGCCCCTAGCCTACCTCTAGTCATCGGATTCCTTTCTGAGCTTTAATCCACTAGTGGTTTTGTTCCTTCCTTAGGAGGAGAAGTCTTTATAGCAGGTAGACACAATTATAGAAAATACCTTTCTTTCTAAGCTACCTCTCAATCCACAGTTTGGGTACCATTCTCGAACCGTCGCTCACATTTCTAAAAGAAATGACAGATATAGGAATTCAACTTAGAAAATGTTGAATCCTTTACAATGTTAAATCTAAAGTGATTTTCTCTCTATAACAAACATATATGGATTTTGATTGTTTGCTGATTGCTTGATTTGGAATATCTTGAAGCTAGGAGTAATTGAACATAGTTTCATCTCTTATAGAAATTCAAGGTGATTCACCAAGTTTGAACGTCTGCTCTAATCTTCTATTCATAGTTGAAGGTCTTGGAATTAGCTGTTGCAAACTTCTCATCCTGACAGCTCTTCAATTTCTCTTCTCTTCAAATCTTTTGAATTTTCCCATTAGAGACAAATTCTAAGACATTTAGAGATAGAGATGTTGAACATTGACGAGCAAGATTAATCCATGAAATCAAAGTGTCAAAAACTCGTTTGTCTTCAAGAAATCTGTTCTGGTAGAGAGGTGCAAGAGATACAACGTGGAATTTTGCTATTCATTGACTTGCTGATGTTAGTAGAGGCACGCGGAGACATTGAACAATGGCGCATGTCAGAGGATTCCTTTTTTCTTAGACTTTAGTGAAGAATCTCCAACATTTTGTACTGACACCTTTTGTCTTTGAGGATCAGTATAATATCTTCTTTGATTTCAGCACTTTTTCTCCTGAAAAGCATCAAAGGAATATTTCGTATCTCACAGAGACCGTTAGTAGCACAAGTGCCAAATATTTCTCTAAGTGTCAAAGACATACAACTTTTCTTATAAAAAGCTAACTCACCATAGCTGAGTAGATATCTTGTAAACTATGTAATACTCAGCTCAACTCAGCTTTTCTTACTCTAAGTCATAACTTAATTAATTACTCCATAAACTGAGTTGTTTTCCCTTAAACAAACTTGAGTAAACTTCATTAATCAAGAGTATACTTAGTACTCAATTAATTTCACTATCCTAGTCAGTTTGTTATTTCCAAAATGTTTTAAGTACTATGAGGTACTATTAACTTGGGTTCAACAGTTGGGAGTTTTACAACTTGTTAGTTAAAGTTTGGGCTTTTCTATTTCTTGTAGTTATTTATTGGCGAGCTCTTTGAAGCGACGTTGAGAGTCAAAATGAGTAAGAAGGTGACTAAGACGTGAAGTTTGATCTCCATAAAAAGTAAGGAAGAGTTGTTGTTATTGAACGGTGTGGAACATCCGTATAAGTAAACCTAAGTACTATTGAAATTTACATCTTGTCTTATGATCACTATGACACTTGGTTTACCCTGAATTGGTTTATTCATCTTTTAATAATGTCTTATAATTGCTTTATTTAGTTTTAATATTCAAACTCTCAAGAAAAATACTTTAGGTCACGTTGTTTGTCATTCATTAAAGATTAACTTGTTTAAACCTTTCTCTGTGGATACGACCTCCTCTTGCTATAAATTACAATTCTTTTTTTCACAGCAACTAATTTTTGGTAATCTCAATACCCATCATAATCATTCATGAACATTTCAGTTAATATAATTAAGACATTTATAACTCCCCGATGAAATGTTTTTGTGCATATATATACGGATGAAATATCGAAAATATCGTAATCGAATGAACGAGTCAGACAAAGTTTACTAATAGGATGTCCTTCTGGGTTACCAAATTTAGAGGTAATAAATATTACCATCAATTATGTCTATTTTCTATTTTCTATTTTACCCATTCATCAACACATCCCATCTCCGATTCTAACTTTAACTCCAATCACAATTACATGAATCGGTGTTTATTCCTTAGTTCAAACCTGCAACATTAGATTCATGGCGAGTGTCCAATTCATCAATTTAAATAACTCATTTATAAAATTGTGTTAGTGAAAGCAGAGTCGGTCCACAAGGAGTGATATAATTTTGTAAAAATCGTTTTGTTAAATGAAAACCGAAAAATATAAAGAGGGTTTTAAGGTTAGGAAACAATAAAACCTGAAAATTAAAATGTTGACAAAGATAATTATTGAAAAGCATCCAAGGTGTAATTTTGTATTTCTGTTCTTTCACTACATCATCAGTTTAAAAATGTCTATAAATATTTGCTAAATTGGATATAGTTACCAAAAATGCTTCTAAATAACCATTTCTACTTAATTGTAAACTAGAAACGAGACACTCAATGACTAATCCCTTTAGATCATAGTACTTTGGAAACGTTAATCGATTTTAACTTGGTAATTGCATTAAGAATTAGGAAAACCCTATCCAAACCAATTTGTCAAAACGTTTGACTCGTTTAAGTAAGATTATTTATTTTTTATGACCGATGTACCTTAATTTGATACTATAAAATCCAATAGGACAATCACGGATCAAATCAATATGTATGCCACAAATGAATTCATCACTTGAACCAAAAACATCTTTTAATAGAACCAAATTAACCTCAAGAAACCCAAATAAACAAAATGAAATTAATTTAAACCTAACTAATGACAAGAAACATAAATTGAATTAGCTTTGGATTGGATTTTACAAAACAAACCAAAAAATTAGTTAACTGAACTATTATAGTTTACGTCTACTTTCTACTGTCTAATTAAAACAAAAGCTAATTCCCTTTATATACGGGCACAAATACAAAATGTAAAAACAGAAATTTAATTCTCTTCAAACCACAATGTCCACTCTTTCATTATAATATGGTCACGTCAAGAAAATGGAGTTGTCCTTTACCAACCCATAATATATCATTCGAAATATTCCCCAAATCGACAAGCAGCTCCACACTTCGATGACGAACCTTGCCAAACAGTACAACCCCTTGATTTGGTTTAGCAATACGCGTGGCAATCACATCTCTATCCCGCGTGAGCGACCCGGTCCCACCGGGTGGCAGGAACAACTTAGCGAATCTTCCTCACTGGATAAGATGCCGGGTCATCTCCCATGTTTATTCAAGTAGCAAGGATCTCAATTCTAGGTAGACTCGGTCTCTTGCCATGAGCGATACACCCCAAGTAGAAGTGAACCACCAGTGATATAGCTCCCCTGAGTTACCCCTTGTTTTGTAGGTTCCGAACACCACACAAGGAGGACAACTCAAGATCATTATTCTGAAGATAGGCACGTGAGGAACACTTTCTCACACCAATTTTTTAGTGGTGCGGTGAGCGTGGAGCAAAAGAAATTTTCATTCCACAAAAAACTCAATACTTTTGTTCTAGCGAACGAACACAACCACATAGAAAATGGCCAGCGATATCCCTAGCATAGGGAGTGGAGAGACACAACCTGCAACAAATTCCACGTCGATGACATCTATATCAACAACCATGTCATTCGACAACACATCACATTCCGACATCCATACTCCGCCAACTGCTACAAATAGTGTCACCTTCTTCGAAAGCATGGCACAAAAGTACTAGATGACGCCGAAAGATAAAGTACAAAGCAGGCTCAAATTATTTGGGCTGCTAAGTGGCTTAGACGACACCATGATGGCTGGCCACAAGGTCAGTGGTGCATACCACAACAGCATGGGCAGTTTTCCCACACCTGGGTATTCGCCCATCCTGCCACAGCAATATCAATTCCCCATTCCATTCGCCACCCTCGGCCCGTTTACGCCACCTGTCCTCTCTACTCAACAATAGCAATTACCCTTCAACAACCCTCCTCGAGAGATAACGGGAAAGAAAGATGGTGAACCCTCTACCCCCATCATGGGCAGAGATGATGGGACTAACCAAGCGTCTCGACACATCTCAACAACTAATTTTTAATCAAGTGTCATTTTGCCACATAGGCGAAACCTTCCACCCGACCTACCACCACATGTGTTACTATCGAGGAAGACCACCTCGACTACCTCTTCACGCCGTACCTCCACCACCATCTCAAGCGGTACCTCCACCATAGGGATAGAAGAAAAGCTACATGAAGGACCCAAAGTTCATAAAGATGTTCAAAGAGGGACTCACCACTTCGTAGTCACCATGCATGAGCCCCTCCTGACAGCCTTCTACTCCCCATTCAGCATGCGGATAAAAAATGAGCTATCAAAATCCCTCATTTTGATAATTACAGTGGGGACATAGATCCTCGAACCCATGTTAAAACATTCAGAAACAAGATGGACATGGTACACATCTCTGAGACATACGCGTGCTGATATTTCTAAAACACCCTTATAGGGCCGGCCGCCAACTAGTTTGACATGTTACAAACCGGCTCTATCAACAACTGGGAAGAACTACAACAAAAATTTTGCATACAATTCATTGGCTCCCTACCGGCTAGAAACTCGTCACGAATACTTCACAACGTTAAACAAGGCCATAGCGAATCGTTGCAAACCTACATCGAGCATTTCAACCGTGCCTCCCTCCACGTACGAAATATCGATTTCAGCACGGTGAAATAACCCATGATTAAAAGCACTCGAAGAGACCGGTTGAGAGCGAAAATTGTTCAAAGGAACCTGGTTGACCTTCAAAAAAGGATGAACATAGCGAAGGGGCACATTGAGATTAACGACCCATAGCACCCCGAGGAAAACCAACTGGCTAGCTCCTCCCTAGGTCTGAAGACCAAAGATCCAATAGGAGGAGGAGTAGCAACCCAAGAAACAACAGCAGAAAAGATTACATTAGCCTCATCCCTAGCGGTAAACCAACATTAGACGCCCCCTTGAGTGACATCCTGATTGCCATATAGAATGGCAATAAGAGGAGTCTCTGTTACCCAAGGGTAACTGCCAAGTTCCAGTTTGGATGGGACATCAACAAATACTATGAGTTCCATTGGTTCAAGGGCCACCACATGGATGGTTACCGGGTCTTAGGATGAAGTCCACCTGCTCATAAATGAGGGTAAGCTAGAGCAATTCATCAAATGCATTACCAAATGGTCAATTGACGAGGATAAGAGATAGGGAAGATAAGAGATCACCCAAACGATGGAACAACGGTGTGATCCTCATGATCAGTAGAGGATCGACTTATAGGCATCATCAAAATGACCCAGACACACACAAATACAATATCATTTGACAAGGAAGTGGAGGATCTTTTTTCCAAATACAACATGGTCAAGTGACCCAGACCGACCCACTGGTGGTGGAAATTGAAATTAAGGGTTATACGATCAAACGTAGCATAGTAGCACAGGTAGCTCAGTCAACTTAATCACAAAACAAGCCCTACCAAAACTAAATATCCCAAAAAATCACATGTTCCCTAATTATGCACCACTCATAGGCTGAGTGGCCACACGGTGCCCGCGCTAGGAAAAGTGAGCTTAGTGGTTGAAATGGGGGATAAAGAACATAAATGGTGAGCACAAGTGGAATTCATCGTAGAGAAAGTGGAATTCATCTAGGAAGACCATTCCTGGTGGACACCGACTCTCTCAACTCCATGAGAAAGTTAGTAATGAGAATCCCTACTACCTGAGGGACAGTCATCGTTATTTGGAACCCTCGAGTGGCTCATGAAACCTATCTTACCTCGCTTAAAACAGACTCAGAGGGAGATGAGACAAAGAAGGAAGAGAAAGCCAAACCAGTAGAAGATTTGGAGATGTACATGATATCTCCAAAAAGATAAGTTAAAGTCGCCAAAGACTTAAATGACAACATCAAGAGCTACATATGCAAAATGCTGATAGAAGATCAACACACGTTCTCTTAGAGCAATGACGATATACCCGACATTCCTACTGAAGTCATCACCCAAAAAATCAAGCTCAACCCCGAAGCGTACCTGGTAAAATAGAAAAAGCAAAATTTACGCCCTCAAGAGACAAAGAGTAATCGAAGCGGAGATCAAAAAGCTGCTGGCATCCTGCAAGATTAGAATGGTACATTATCCAGAATGGATTGCCAACATGGTCTTAGTAAAGAAGTCAAATGGATCGTGGAGGATGTGTGTTGACTTCATTAACCTCAACCGGGCCACTACTAAAGAAAGCTTCCCGCTGCTAAGTATAGACCAGCTGGTAGACTCAACAGCTAGCTTCACCATGTACTCACTCCTAGATGAGAAGTTGGGTTATCACCAAATTTCAATGCATCCGGATGACCAAGAGAAAACATCCTTCATAACTCATGAGGGAACTTACTGCTACACGGTCTTGCCATTTGGGATTGTTGAACCTAAGTTAATAGTATTTCACAATACTTAAAATGTTTTGGAAATAACAAACTGTCTAGATTAGTGAAATTAATTGAGTACTAAGTAGACTCTTACTTAAACAAGTTTATTGAGTTTGTTTAATGGAAAACAACTCATTTCATTGAGTTTTTTTAATTAAGTTATGGCTTAGAGTAAGAAAAGTTAAGTTCAGCCTAACATTACATATTTTACAAGATATAGACTCAACGAAGCTGAGTAGCTTTTATTTATAAAAGCTGAGTTCTTTAACGCTTAGAGAAATAAATCACAAAAATGCTTTTAACGATGTCTATAAGGGACAGAATATTACTATGATGCTTTTCAGGAGAAAAAGTACTGAAATTAAAGAAGATATTTAAGTGGTCTTCACAATGAAAAGGTGTCTGTGCAGAATGTTGGAGAATCCTCGCTAAAGTCCAAAACAAAAGGAATCCTCTAGTATGCAACGTTTCTCAATGTCTCCGTAAAACTCTACAATGTTAGCAACCAGATAAACCATAAGCTTCCACATTGCATCTCGTGTGCCTCTCTATTAGAACAAAATTTCTATAAGAAATCAGTTTTTGAAGCATCAAGATTAACAGATTAATCTCGTGCATCAATGTTCAAATTCTTTATCTCTAAACGTCTTGGAATTTGTTTTAAATAAACAAATTCGAAATTTATAAAGAGAAGAGAAATTGAAGACAAGTCAGTATGAGAAGTTTGCAACGGATACTTCCAAGAACTTCAAGTATAAATAGATGATTGAAGTAGATGTTCAAACTTGATGAATCACCTCAAATTTCTTACGAGTTGAAATATTGTCAAATTATTCCCAGCATTCAAAAATTCCAAATCAAGCATACTAAAGAAACGCAAATCACCTAATCAGTTTGTAATAGAGAGAATTAAATCTTTGACTTAACATTGTAAAAGGATTCAACGTATTTAATAAATTGAAATCTTTAGTTTGTAATTTCTATTAAAAAATTGAGTGACAGTTTAGGAAGGGTGCCTAAACTTTGGTTTAAGAGGGGGAGTGAATACGTTTCTTGGTTCTTTTTACTATTTATAGAATACTTTTACCAAGTTTAGTTTTTAGATGCACGCTGAGTGGAAACTGTGTTGTGTTGGGTTTAAAAACTACAAATTGCTCAGCTTTGCTGGAAATGTTTATCTTCAATCGTTGCTAAATACTTTATTCAGCTCGGATTGGTTTTTCAAGCAAAAACTTATAAAAATGAGAGAATGATGGATGAGCACACACAGTAAAGGTAAACATATAAGGTTAGAATGGTTGCACCTAAGATTTATCCTAGTTCGTCTTCTAGCCTACCTCTGGTCCCCATATTCCTTTCTGAGTTTTAATCCACTAGTGTTTTCCTTCCTTCCTTAGTCGGAGAAACCTTTACAGCGGGTAGATGCAATTATAGAAAGTACCCTCCTTTCTAACTACCTCTCAAACATAGTTTAGGTACCCTTCCTAAATTGTCACTCAGATTTCTTAACAGAAAACGTGAACTAAGGATTTCAACTTATAGAGACATTGAATCCTTTTACAATGTTAAATCTTTAGTGCTATCTCTCTATTACAAATAGATATGATTGATTTGCTTTTGCTTGATTGCTTGAATTGGAATTTTTGAAGGTTGTGATTGTTTGAATAGAGTTTTAGCTCTTGAAGAAATTCGAGGTGATTCACCAAGTTTGAATTTCTACTTAAGTATTCTATTTATAGTTAATGGTCTTAGAAGTAGCTGTTGCAAACTTCTCATCATGATAGCTTTCTCAATTTTAAAATCTTTCAAATTTTCTCGTTTGAAACAAATTCCAGGACGTTTAGAGACATAGATTTTGAACGTTGAAGCATGAGATTAATCTGTTAATCCAAAGTATTAAAAAATCATTCATCTACAAGCAATCCGTTATGATAGAAAGCACATGAATTGTAACATGGAATTCTATAATTGGTTGACTTGCTGACATTGCAGAGTTGCGCAGAGACATTGAGAAGCGGTGCATGTCAAAGGATTCCTTTTACCTTGGACTTTAGTGAGGAATATCCAACATTGCATAATGAAACCTTTTATATGTGAGGATCACTTGAATATATTTTTAATTTTAGTGCCTCTTTTCTTGAAAAGCATCAAAGGGATATTCCGTTTCTCACTAAAATTGTTAAACGCATATGTGTCAAGTAATTCTCTAAGTATCAAAGTAACTAAGCTTTTATCCTAAAAAGCTAGCTGAGTCTATATCTTTATAAACTATGTAGTACCAGGTTGACTCAGCTTTTCTTATTCCAAGCCATAACTTAACTTATAACTCAATAAACTGAATTGATTTCCTTTAAATAAACTCAAGTAAACTTGATTAATTAAGAGTCTACTTAGTACCCAATTAATTTCTTTATTGTAGTCAGTTTGTTATTTACAAAACGTTTTAAGTACTGTGAAGAACTATTAACTTGGGTTCAACAATCTACCCCATTTTGGACAAATAACAAACTAGGTAGTAGAAGAGATTAATTGAATAAGTAGTTTAAAGATATAGAAATACCTAATAGATGATGTAAGACTCCCCCATGTGAGTGAATTCCTTAGACAGTTAGTACTCCCCCATACTGAGTGGATCTTCTTCAATTAGCTCAACTCCCCATAGATGAATTTTCTTTAATTTGGGACATTGTCTTACTTCATCTTTTCTTTGTGAATGGTCTTTTGTATATATTCCTGCATAAGTATATAAGAAGAAATAGCATACAAACTTAAGCAAAAATAAGAAGTTAAGAAGCTTTTGATATGGCAAAACTCGTAATTTTATTAATAATCATAAGTACTTGGTCAGAATACAAATTGTGTTCTGATCTAACTTTTACATTAAGGCCTATTACAGAGATTTGCCTATTCTAGAGCTACTACTATTTGCGCTGATGATACGAGTCAAGTTGAGAGGAGGATGGATTTTGCTATTGTTGATGTTGAGGTCGCTTGGGCAGAGATGACTTGTTAAGATTTGCAGTTTGAGTCACATCTTTAGCTACCTTCTCCCCTTTGTAATCTATCCCTTCACAATTGTTTCAAGGAAGATGTTAAAGGAGTCCAAGGTAGATTGAAAATCCTCTTATCTGCCAATAATCAGCGGAGAAATCTCTTGCTCCGGCATCTCTTTTCCCTGGGTAGTCAAGAAGTCTTAGTCATTGAATTCAATTAGTAGATGATGGCACTTGGAGAGATGAGTGATATGATCAAAGCCTTGGTAAGTAAATTGTTGAAAGCACTATAAAAGAGCTCTGAAATTTGAGGCAAATAGTGTGATCTTCAGCTTAGCTTCCATATCAAGGATCCTTGGGTATATGGATGACATACATCTTACGGTGTAGTCAATATCCTTTACATCATACATCCTAGTGGTCATAAGTTATCCCACATTCTTTTGTAGATCTTCAATCTTGACCTTGAGCATGTTTAAATTTTAATGTACTAAGACCGTTATTCGAGTCTAGAGACTCAGTGGGCTCTGGGAAAAGTTTGCCCATGGCTTCAAAAATAGCCTTTTACACCTTCTTAATGGAATCATCCATGTTGTTGTTAACCTCTCTGTAAATAGCATTGAACTTGTTTGTGAGGGAGTCAATGTTCAACATAGGCTATTTGTCAACTTTCTTGGTGGCGGCATCCACTATCTTGATTTCACAATCCAGCTTATCATTATAATTGACCATGAGTCTAGACATGCTCTCTAGTAGCTTCACCATGATGTGCCTTATATTCTTGGTGGTTTCCACCTCCTTCAGCATATGCTCTATCTTTCAATTAGTGCTCTTTGCCAAACTTATGAAACAATGTAACTTGAGTTGCCATGGTGGCATTCAAGTTACTCAGCTGCTCAGTAGTAGCATCTACACTACCCTTTATCTTTCCTGCTAACCCATTAGCGAGAGCAGTAGATGTGGGTGTGAGCGGGCGACACGGAGCGGTGGGCCGAGAGCGCGCGAAGGTTCATAGGCGCGGTCCACCGGGGTGTTTTGAAAAGGAGAATAAAGGCACCAGGTCTGGGACCCGGAAAAAAGGTTTGAAAGAGAAAAAAGATGAAAAAGTTTAAGATCGGTTCGAACCCGAATCCGCCGTCTCTTAGTGTGGAGTCGCCACCTGTATTAGCTCTTTCCAGGAATTAGAGTCCTGTAAGGCTTAATGTCCGGGGGACGGCCCACCAAGACACAGAGATTCGGGTCCGGATAAGTTGCTTATTTCTTATTGGATCACATTAAATTACATCTACAGAAAACCGTTTTCTTTTAATTGTGCATATTCGCACTTATGTCACTATTGGAGTTAAATGCATGATTCACGTATTGCGAAACATAAACCATCCACAAAGCGGAAAAATAAACCATCCATAAAAAACTGTAAATAAATGCGGAAAGTAAATGCGGAAAATAAAATTACAAGGCTTTAAAAATCGGGGGATGCAACCGCCCGCTAACCTATTAATTACATTTCCCGAAAATTAAAATTGCGATACCCGAAGGAAAATAAAATCCTAAACATACATGTAATCCTAATCTATCTGCATCCACAAAGGTTAGCACAGGGGGTAACACATATATTCGATTTTGGGTTTGGCGTGGCCCGTGTGGCCTAAATAAAATCAATCGCGATATCGTTTGTTGTTTAAATAAAACAGTTCGTTTTATTAACACATTGGTTGCTCATTTTAATTAATGAAATTGCTCGCATGATAAAAGGTGTGGTCTGTTATCCGGGAATATGTTTTATTCCCTTCGTGGGGGTGTTCTAACATACTTCTTCTTATGATAAAGAAAGAGATGAAAAAGAATAACAACAGTTAAATAAAAATAAATAAATAAAAAAATGAAAACCCTAGGTTCACAGGAAAATTCAGAAGAAGAAATTAAATACTGAAAACACGGAATTGCAGTTCTAGGAACTCAGAGGCTTACCGTTACTTAACGAATCCACGTCGAAGAATCC
>CATIWQ010115697.1:0-41032 GCA_949673415.1 Euphorbia schlechtendalii | reverse complement strand
AACTTTTTGCACCTTTTTCACTCTTTTTCCATAGAATTCCACTTTTGACCATTTTACTCCCAAGATTTACCTAGTTTCTACATTTGCATCAAAAACAACTACATACCACGTGAAATCTTTTATATGAAGTATAAAATGACTTAAACCATAGTGTTTTATGATTGAAAATATCATGATAATAAGTGTAATTATACACTTATCACACCCCCACACTTAACTTTTGCCTTGTCCTCAAGGTAAACAACAAAAGTGTAAAGAATAGTATTTGAGTTCGTACCTTATTTGGCAAAAGACTATTGTAGTGAGTGCCACATTCCACGTTGCATAAGATTCAAGTAAAGTCTTTGAAATTTCCCACAAATTAGTAATGTGCAATTTATATAGTTTAGTTGCATACCTTTGCTCTTAATGGAGAGTCAACCGAATTGCGTCTTCATATAATTGTTATATGCATACTTTTACCTTCTCTCAAGTATAGTATAAAGTATAAAGGACAAAAGGAGCACAATTTGGAAAGTTTGATCTCAAGGCATTTTTAGGTAACCTAGGATGCTAAAAACACTCTTAGTGGTTACATTTTATGCTCTATACAACTCTCCCCTTTTTTTAGTGGTTGCATTTTATGCTCCATACCACTTTCTCTCATTTTTTTCCTTTTAAGCATATGTTTTTTTGAAGTACTTTGTAATTTTCACCCATTTTTCGTGCTATGCTTTTTCTCTTTTCACTCAGTGAATGGTTGTAGTTTCTGCTCCGTACCATTCCTCACCTTTTGCATAACTCATTGGTTATCCTCTCTTTCTTTTGATTTCTCACTCTTAATACCCTCATCCTTTATTGATCAATTTTAAAGTATTATGGCTATAGTTTCCCAACACTTTAAACACACTCAATACTTATAGGACTTATTCAAGAATAGCATATAAAACTCATAGTAAGAACACTACTAGATATTACTCCACTTAAACGTATCGGTAGCATTAAACTAAAACTATATAACTTATACTAATTCATGTTGCATTGAAATGTATATCGAAACTTACTTGGAATGTTACTTTTGAATGTTACACACCACTCATCCTTGCCAAATTCATAAATGTTGTGCTAAAACGCTCACACTTTCAACCTTGTGTTATATTCGAAACTTTTTGTTCGAAATATGCACTAACATAAAACTTTTAATACCTAACACTCACAATAACCTTGGACAATATGTTAGTGTAGTATAGGTATGGATAATGTATAAATAACAAAATATCAAGAAAAATTTTCAAATTCTTCGGTTGTTTTGATTTTATTTCATTTTTTTGGGTTTTTGTGATTTTACAATTGCCCCCCCACACTAAAGAAAACAATGTCTTCATTGTGGAAGACTTTATTAAAATTGAAAATCTAAAAACAAACAACTAGTCTAAAAATATGAAAAAAAAAGTAAAGAAAAGAGTAAACCAGTTCTATTGAGAAGGAGAATCCAGGGGACTAGGAGTAAATTGACAATTTTGTTTTCTAAAGAAAGAAAGTAATTTTCAAAGCATCGATTTATTACTCTTCTTTAAAATTTTCATGTCTTTCTTCACTACTCCAAGTTCCGCTTGGCAATTGTCCAATTTTTGTTGCATGCTTGACTTCCAATCTTCCGGAGCTCCGTCTTCATCTTCTTCATCTTCTTCTTCAATCATTGGAGCTTTTCCATGATGACGTCTAGTGGTAGAATTAGATGGTCCAACAGAAGAATCTTCATGAGTTGAGAATATCTTCTTGGTGCGGTTGGAGTAGGATTAGAAAGAATATACATAATCGTTCTCTTGAAAAACTCCAATGTTCTTCAAGTAATTCCCATCCATATAACAAAAATACTCACCTAGTTGTTGGACATAGGGGAGTTCATTTCTTGCACCCAAGATGATTGCGGTGATAATTTTGGCCACCCCAATCTTGTTTCTTATACTTGTAGAATTTTTCTTCATCATGTCCCATATGATATCCACCAATTCCACTTTTTGTTTAATCAAAGAACAAGAAAGAACAAACAAATCTTTCTTTTAGACTTTTGTGTTCTCTACTCGACAAAATACCGAAGTGGAAAGGTATTTGTGTAGTAGAAGAATGTACTCATCCTTAATAAGTTTATTGGGAGAATTTTTGGGGTCGAAGACTCTCTTACCGGTTAAATATTCCCAAAATTGATTTGGTTGAAAAGAGTCCATCATACTTGATGAATTTACAATTTTGAATCTGAACCAAACACCCATCATCTCTCTTGTGATGGTGAATTACCTCCCTTGGTTGCGAAATTAAACCGCCCTCTTCCTTTTATCTTCATAATCGAATAAAATCCAATCACGATTTATCCCCACAAATTGGCTTAAACCCAAATCAGCAAGATACATCCTCATTTGTTCATGGAGTCCTAGAGTCTCCATGAAAACCATGTCAAGAAAAATCATACCCGTTATTTCCAACATATTGAGAATTTGGAATCTTTTTTCTTCTTCTCTTGTGCGAATTGGAAAAGGACTATTGTACTCTTGTTGGTAATTCAGGACTTCTCTCCTATTTGTGGCTACCTTAACACGAGGCATATTGGTGTTTTGAAGTGAAGGTTGAAAGAAAAGGTTTTTGATTGTAAAAGAATAGAGATGAAAATTTCATAATTTTGTAGGCTTAATAGAAGGTTGTGATGGCTAGTGTTCAATTTATACCTATTTATAGAGTTCCAAGAGGTCTCTAATTGGTCTAAATAGTCAATATAGCCATTTATCCTTCAAACTAGCTGTTAATGGCAATGACAGACATCTGTCACGTGCTGAATCATGATCTGTAACGGTTATATTTTGCCCATGTCAGGATCGCGAAGACTTGTTGTGATCATGACTTCCTTAATCACAGAAACAGAAAGTTTCACTGCATATTATCACTAGTACAATAGATAGTCGCGGTCGCGATCTTCTTTAGTTCTTCTATTTTTTAATTTTTAGACTTAGTCTTATAATACTTAAGAGAAACAAATATTTCAAATTTAAATATTGAATATTTACAATTTAATAAATTTTGAGAAATAGATAATTGAACAAAACAAACAACAAACAAGAAATGGTAAACTATACATTTTCCTAAATCTAAATGAAAATAGATATTCAGTTAGGGGGAAGCGATTCTATCATTATGTCAATCTTGTAGTAGGATTCCCTTAGATCTCGCCCGACATCAAACATCAATGTATGAATGACATCAATTTTCCTATGAATCGAGATCTGTGCCTCCATAAGTTCATTCAACCTTCCATGAAGGTTGGTTGTACTACGTTCTTCCTCCCTCACGATTTCCTGTTCTCAACGTCTATTAGCTTCCACCCTGTCATCCCATGATTTCCAATCATAGGTGATTCTATGAACTCTAATGCACCTGCCTAGAAACCCATACTTGAAGAAAACATCCATAGTTAACTCCGGAATTTCATCTACATCGATAAAGACTTCGGTGGCGTAGTGCATTCTCCCAATTTAGCCTAATAGATTCGCCATAGTTTGACATTTGTAATCTGTCATTCTAGGGTTCTATGTAGTAGACATGAGCATCTCCATTCTAATCCATGAAATATCAATAGGTATGCCATCCCAAATTGCTTCCAACACAAACAATTCTTTGGGAATGACATGGTCAAATGATGACTTGCCAAACAACGCTCCACTTAAATAAAAGTGTAGTGCAAGTAAACATGGATCACGAATACACTGGCTATAGGCAGATTCACATTTGTACTCGGTTTGGCCAGTCAGGCAATTCCACGTTGGTAATGGATCCCATCCAAGAAACATCTTATAATAGCAATTCTCCAAAAAAAACCATGTACCTTTCCAACACCTTCCTTGTTAACTTATACTCTTTCCCATGGTGGCGATAGACTAAGCAGTTCTTCCTTTCATTCTTCCAAACAAGTATGACCAACATTTCCAAGCAGTTGTCTACATTGTTCCCCAGCGTCATATTCAAGTAGATGATGAAGTTAAGAATCCTTAGGTGGTACATAATTCTATCATATACACCGAGGTTGGTGAAGCTGTTCTTCTGAATAGTATAGGAACTCTTAAACTCAGTCACCCTTATAACTTCATAATGGTCCCCCTCTTCTCTAGAGTGGATCGGGAATGGAGATTCATACCATTCCTGGAGATTTGTAGGTGGAACCAGGTCGGATTTGTTTGTGATAACCATTGTGAATGAAAGAAAGGATTGAAAGAAATGATGTAATTTCAGATTCAGAAAAGATTTGTTCTTTGAAAGTCTGAAAATCAGATTGAAGAGGTAAGGATTTATGATCACCCCCACGTTAATTTTATAGGGGTTAGTGGAATAACTGCGAATAACTACAAAATTGCTGCAGTTATTGCACTAGTCATGATCGTGATTATATATCGCGATCGTGACTTATAGAAGTTCGAGAAATAGAAAGATTTATGATGGAAATCACGAGCGCGAATGGGAGTGGCGAACTCGAATAAGAAAAATAGAAGAATTTCTTCTATTTATTGATAATTCAGACGTAATAATATGACGTTTCACCTCCAAGATGATTATTTCATATTCTTTTCACATCTAGGTTAGGACTTGATAATCTATATATTTTAATAAATAATAACTAAAGATAATATAAAAATGTACCATATCTCCAACAATTAGATCTCTAGAACGCATTTGCCTTCCCCAGCAACGGCACTAAAAACTTGTTCGCCACTTTTCTACTAATAAATTTAATAAATTGTTCGCAAGATTTTGGCTTTAAAGTATAAGTGTTGTCAATACCACTTATCAAATAGAAAAATGATGATAACTGCAAGTATACAGTTGTGATGTAGTTTTTAAAGATATCGAACTCATTGGGAAAGAATTCGGTTCTAAAGACCAACAAGAGTAACGAAACAAAGAAAATAAAATAGATAACTTTATTGTTGATGTGTTGGTTGGGATATCATGGTAAATAAATAGATAAATGTATAAATAGATTAGAGTAGAAGAAATTGGTATAGATTATCCCTACGAACAAGTATAACAAAGAAAACATTCAAAATCATCAAAGATATTACATACACTAGACTACTTTGACAGATTCGGTTCTAGACACTCAGATATTCAATTATTCACCAAAGAGCAACACATGTAATGACTTTTCTAAGTCTAGTGCAAACGAATTAAGATGATTATATAAACATGGATAACAATAATACTATGCTTAGTATGGGTCGATCTCACAGCCATATTTATCAACTTACCATTCAAAAAATGTTAGCTCACTAAACAACATTAGAATCACAGATCCAGTGATAATACACAATCTTCTTAACCCCGAAATCACTCTTAAAGTTAACTCAAGAGCATATAATTTGATTAATATAAAAGACTCAACACAAAGTACACAATATGACACATAGACATATCATAAAATTCAAAATAGAAAGTATAAGTAGAAAACAAAGCAAAGTTGTAAGGTATGGAAGTAAAATATAAAGTTGATCAAACTGTATTCACTCTTTAATGGGAGTCATCAATTCCGGCAATTCCTGCGTCTGCTTTGAATTCGGTTTCGACCCGTACAGAACCTCTGCTAGGATGCTATTCTTTGTGAATATTGAATAAACAAATATTGAAGAATGAAAACTTTTATTGATAAGTGATTTGCAATTACACTTATACAACAATCACTCGAATATGTAGAGAAATCTAGTGATCAAAATAAAGTTCGAATCACTTATACATTTTCTCATGAACTTAGAACGAAGTGAAATCTACACGATTTTCTCTCTAAAACTAAGTATGCACGTAAAAAATATATACCACGTACCATGCCTATCATTCCATACACCATGCCATGAAATTGGTGGGTCTTGAACCCTATTTATAGAGTACAAAAGGTTGCGTCTATCCAAATGAAGTGTCGTATCCATTGGCGAAGAGTTGCATCACTTCATTTTGATTGGATGCAAGATTCATCCTCATCCACAATGGAAAGGCACCTTTTCATGATTGGTTAACTTCCAAAAGGTGGCATTCCGATGATATTAAAATGGGAGTCTTCCTTGTTGCTTAATTTAAAAGGACTTTAATTAAGAAATAAACTAAAAAAATATAAAAATACACAAAAAAAAAATCGAAAATGCAGCTGAGAACCGGATCCGGAGCCTGCCTCGCCGATGTTTGGCGAGGTACGGCTTGCTAGAGGGCCTGGTGAACCTTGCCAGGGGCATAGTGAACCTCGCCAGGGACCTAATGAGGCTCGCTTGGAGTCTAGCGAACCTCGCTAGACACTGGCGAGGCTCGCCAGGTGTTTGACAAACCTCGCCAGACTCGCAGGCGAGCCTCACCATTTATGGCGAGCTTTCTAAACCTGGTGAGTTCACTAACCACTTTGGTGACCCCGCCAAACTTTTTTGCCTTTGTTGGATTTCCTGGGATTTTTCTATAAATTGTCGAACATTTTTTGATTGAAGGGGGCTCGAAAATTCTCTTCTTCAGATAAAAAAAACACAGACAAATACTACAAATATTTTCTTTTCTTCTAATAATTTCTTGGATCCAAAACACATTTGGATCCCAAATTTCTTCATCTTAAAATCAAATTTCTTCATCTATTTTTCTTAAAATATCCTCAGATATTCTCGGGTATAAAACATATTTGGAACCCGAATCTGATTATCATTTGGATAGATAAACATGTATTTTCCAATTAAACTACAATTACATTAAAATGAACAAGGAATGCTCCCACGGATTGAAGGGATACGCCGAAGTGGATTCACACCGAAAGAGTAAGCCTTTGAGTTCCTAGAACCGCGAATTCCATGCTCATCGCCTGCTTCATCTCTTTCTGATTTTTATTTGCAGACCTAGGAATTATTTTATTTACTTATTATTGTAAATGTTGTAATAATTCTCTTCATTTCAAGTTTATATTTTATTTATTTAGTAAAGATATGTATTAGAATACCCCCATGAAGGGAATAAAAAGTGTTCCCGGATAACAGGCCTCACATTTTTACCATGCGGTCATTTTCACTAATAAAATTGACCAACGTACATGTAAATAAAATTGAACCAATTTTTATTTAAATAAACAACTTTAAAATCTTTGATGTTTTAACTAGGCCACACGGGCCTCGCTAAAATCAAATCAAAGATATGTGATATCCTGTGTGCTAACCTTTGTAGATGCAGGTTAGATGTATGTTTAGGATTTTAATTTTCCTTCGGGTATCGCAATTTTATTTTTTTTATTGGAAATGTAACTAATAGGTTAGCAGGCGGTTGCATCCCCCGATTTTTGGAAGCCTTGTAATCATTATTTTTCGCATTTACTTTCCGCATTTACTTACTGCTTTTAGGATGGTTTATTATTTTGCAATAAATGAATCATGCATATAAACTCGAAAAATGACCTAAGTGAGAATATGCGCAATTAAGAAAATACGATTTTCTATAGATGTAATATAATGTGATCACACAAGAAATAAGCAACTTATCCCGGACTAGAATCTCTGTGTCTTAGTTGGCCGTCCCCCAGATGTTAAGCCTCACAGGACTCTAATTCCTTGAAAGAGCTAATCCAGTTGGCAACTCCACACTAAGAGATGGCAGATTCGGGTCCCCAACCCGGTGCACTTTTTCAAACACCTCGGTAGACGCGCCTATGAACCCCATGCGCTCTCGGCCCACCTCTCCTTGTTGTCCGCTCACAGTGGCGACTCCGCTAGGGATTTTTCTGAAGCTTGTTTTTTCAAAGGTTTAGATTTTGGATAAGTGCCGAAAATTATTGATCACATTATTCTATTTTCTCTTGATTATGACATATTCATAATAACGCATTGCAGTAGAAGGGATTAGCCCATAAGTTTAAAGCACCTTTATTACCGCAAAGCTTTCTCTTGTACTAATCTGCCTCCCTAAGAAAAGATAGTACTTGAGCGGGTGGAGCACTTGTTACCATATCGCATGTACCTCCCTCAACCCATTAGGGAAGAGGCTTGGAGTGTATTTTACCACAACGAGAACCATCTACATCAGCAACCCATTTACAACCCTCATGTAAATAACCCATAGGCATTTTCCCTAGGGTGTTACCCAACAAATGACCATGCATTATATTTTTCTTGCAGGTGTGCTCCTTAGTATCTTCATTGTACTAAGATGAACCAAACTTACGATAGAGACTAGCCAAAAACCCTACACATGGGAGTTGGAAGATATTACATTGCATGTTAGGTGCTACATGTATACTACTTTCAATTTGTCACTAAACAAATGTCATACTAACCATGAATTTTTGTGTAGACACTTGAACGCACACACTCATGATATTAAATGTACATATCATGATGCCAAACCAATATCACATACACTTAGGCATAGTTGACACTATAGATCGTGTCACCCTAGGACAACATAAAACCACTTAGGGACATCACTTACCCCTTTTTCAGCGAGATGTCCACTTGAAATCACGCTATTAGCCTGTACATGGAAAACCACTTCCTTTTACTGCATGATGTCCACTTTACGTCTGACACTTAGCCCGCAAGGGCAAATAACATTTCCACCACATTACCCATGAGATGTCCACTCAACATCCAACTCACAGCCCTTCCAGGGCAATTATATACACCAAATGCTCAAACGGGGCAAATACCTACCCAAATCATTTCCCACATTAAAGGATATCCTAGTTGATGTCTTAACCTAAGCCCACATAGAGCGACTTACTTACTTTACCAAATCGCCAAGGGTATATGCTTCATTCCCGAATCATTCACCCATACGAGGTAATAATTCACGTTCACCACATACCTATAAATAGTGATGACCACACCCCACCCTAATTGGGGCCAAATTACCAAATTATTCATTAGGTAGCTACATACGGTAGTTGTTTTCATTTTATTAGGGTATGTCACACCACTTATCCTAAATAATTTTGACCCCCTCATTCCATAAGACCTAGTCATAGTACAAAACCTCAAACCATTGACCCATTACCACACAGGTAGCTTAGTTAACTAACTTACACCACTCATATAACCATGTTACATCGACATTGTAGAAATCTCAAATCGAACTCCCGTTATTGGATTTTCATTTCCACATGTTTTCATTTTTACCTAACAACTAACTTGTTTGTTTCAAATGGATTGGCATACATGTTATTTCACATCATGGCATGCTAAACCCTTGTAAATGCAGCCATAACATTAAAAATTTCGTGCATTACCAGCATCATGAGTCATAACACGAATCTTACATGCAAGGTCTAATGTTCTGTTCAAGTATCAAAGGGGCTTGGAAGAAGCCTTCTCGCTGCCTGATCCGCATTTCCCCAATTGTGGCCAATCTGGAGGGGTTTCCGTATACTGACTCAAGTGAGGACTTGGGTTCAGACTCAGATTCGGTTCAACGCACATCTGTCATGGCTAATCCACGAGAAGAATGTACGGGAGAGGATCACCATGCCCTTATGGGATAAAATTCTCAGCAATCATCGATGAGAGCCGAGATTGCAGCTGCATTGAATGCCTTTACCAACAGTAAATAGCTAGCATTGCTCATTCGCCAACATGTTGGGAGGACCCATAATGTAGTGTCCAGCTCAAAGGTCACCCTTAGCAATGGCAATCCAACTGGATGGCCTGAGGTAGGAGGACCTCCCATCTCACACATGATGCCCCTACCTCCTACTGCCTATTACTAGTTTGGGGCAGGACAAAATCATCTTATCCAGCCAGCATTCGCACCAGGGCCTTTCTACCAAGAAATGACCCAACACCCTATTCCTAACTAGAGTACATCGATTGCCTCACAATTCCAGGCACCTCAACTACCCCATTTCGCGGCATATCCCCAGGGACAATATGGCTCTTATCCAAGAGCAGGGAACACCATCCTCCAATAACTTAGCATGGCAGAACTATGGCAACAATTCTTGGCCATTCACGGTGGCCACCTAAGGAACGCGCACCCTGCACAACCAATAATCGGGGATGAAAACAGCTTGCACCTAAACTTCGTAATGCCGTAGTTTGAGAAGTACGTAGGATCTAGCGACCTGTGCGCTCACTTGACGCATTATCAAACAATGACAACAGTATTGAGGGTCAGTGATTGAATGATGGCTAAGCTCTTCGTCGTCACCTTAGGCCACCCAGTCAATAAATGGTACAACCACCTTCCGCTGGACATAGCCACTGATTAGAATAGCCTTGCTCATGCTATGCTAGGGCATTATGGTTTCAACTCTTAGATGGAAACCACAATGCAACATTTGGAGGCTATAAGGTAAAGGTAGGGTGAGAGCTTCAAATCCTACTATACATGTTGGATGGCCACACAAGTCAAGCTGCAGACTCGTTTGACCCTACCGAAGATGATAACAAAGTTACTGGACGGCGCACTGCCACCATATAGGTTCAAATTCGGATCTGATAGCTTCTTCAGCTACCAAGAAGTGTTTAAGAAGGTAGAGCGGATAGAGCACTTTGAACCCATGGACACCTATGGGGGGTACTAACCTGTGATGAATGATTATGTAATAAATTAGCTTTTAGCTACTTTGCCCACTGGGCCTTTTGAATTTTGAATAAATTGAACATTGTTTATTTGCTTGATATTTTATCAATGACATCACGCATTCTCATAAGCATACACATAATGTTTTTAGCACACATGACACATCATTTCATGAAATTAATTTGGGTATAAATTGATTCCCCATAATAAATTCAAATGATTTGACTCTTGAGAGAAAGTGAGAGATAAATTCATGTACTTAGACAATGGGTGATAGTAATTGCCTCATCATACAAGGATGAAAGATGAATGGAAAGATCTCCTAGGATGAAATGTCCACTGACTCAACCAAGAGAACGAAGCACTTAAAGATCAAAAGGATCGAAGCTAGAATAAGGACATAATATCGACCAAGCAAGTTGGGACCAAACAAATTGCGCAATGCCACAAAGAAGGAGTCAGATTGTTGAACATGTCAACAACTCCATCAAAACCATTCATGGGACCAAACAAATGATGCAATGCCAAAAAGAAGGAGTCAGACTGTTGAACATGTCAACAACTCCATCACAACCATTCATGGGACAAAAAAAATGACTCAATGCCACAAAGAAGGAGTCAGGTTGTTGAACACATCAACAACTCCATAACAACCATTCATGAGACCAAACAAATGATGCAATACCACAAAGAAGGAGTCAGGTTATTGAACATGTCAACAACTCCATCACAACCATTAATGAGACCAAACAACTGGTGCAATGCCACAAAGAAGGAGTTAGATTGTTGAACACATCAACAACTCCATCACATGGATCATCATCATTCGTGGGATACTCAAACAAGAGTCAATGATAAAGAAAAAAAGGAGTTAGGCCGTTGAACACATCAACAGTTCCTTCACAGGGCTCGCTACTATTTGTGGGGCAATCATCGCACCATAAAAAAAACACCGATGATCAAGACTCATCATCACATACACCTCAAGCCAGTAAAGCGGCGTGAGCACCAACTAATCGGTCAGAAATGCTAAACAAGATAACAAATGAAGTCATGGACATGGACGGTGACCGATCTACCAAATCAACCAAGTCTTACACAATTGCTAACACTCATAGGTGAAAGAAATAAATCGATGAAAAGCTATACAAATAAAAAATAAATTTGTATTTATCCTGTCAATTGACACTCAATTAGTTGAGCAAAAATTAGGGTCTATTTTCAAAACACTAAAAGAATAGTCTGTTGAGTTGAAAATCTAAAACAGTGGCTCAGGCAAAACCTAGGACATCAAAAGAATATCATTGGTTAGAAAACTTGAAAGGGCTAATTGATGGCAGTAGTCAAATCATTTGAAACATGTGTACCCTTGTTAAGTTCATTAATGAATTGTCATTTTTGTTGAATCTTTATGCATATGTTTATTTTGATTGCTTGCATGCTAATGGTAGAATGTCGAAAGTAAACATCAAAAATAATATATATATATATATATATATATATATATATATAAAATAAAGAAAAATGAGTCTGCTGGATTAAAAACCTGAAAGGGTGGTCCAGGAAAAAATTAGGACAAGGTTCAATAGATTGAAAACCCGCAAGGGTGATCTATGCAGAAATTAGAACTAATATCAAATTCATCATCTCCTCCTCAGAAAGGTACGAGGCATCATATACCTTCAACACTTCAGGCAAAATGGCTTCCAAGCGATCATCACCAACACAATGTTGGATCAACGATTCATCCAGACTTTCCTCAAATCAGATCCAAGCTATGAACTTGAACCTAATTCAATGAACCCATGGTCGTCGCTTTGAGGAAGTCATCAATGGAATCACTAACAAGACAAACCCTAGGGGTAACCATGCACTAGCACAAGAGAAGGCTCCTCAATGGATGAAGCCCATGACGCCTATAACAAACGAACATACATCATATGATAAATATTGTTCATGCATAAAAACATGCATACATTACATTCGCATCATGACATTTACAGGAAAAAACGATGCCGAATTGGGGCAACACCGTCCCAGTAAACAAGAACCTGGACCTCCACATGAGGAACCTACAAACAAGACGATGGCCCACTCAAGCCTGAAGTCAACATTGAGATATCACAAAACAACGAAATAATTTTTGGGACATCGCCGAATTTCTATTAAACTTATTTACTTATCATGTTTTAATTTTTGATTTAAGGGGTAAAAATTTTTGCTTCGCATAAACTCAATCAAATAATTAAAACAATCATCATAAAATGTATTAACATTATCTTTTTTCTGACTTGTCACAGGAAACAAGTCAACATCATATTAAGGAACTACAAAGCATAACCGAAGAAGGAAATGGTTATCTTAATGGCTGAAGAAAGAAACGGTCTCATTTATCAACTAGAGAATGAAACGGTTGCCGACTACAACAGGGATATCGTAGAAAGAAATGGTCGACCCCACCACAAGGGGAAACAAGTACCTAAGGGATTCCGAAGAATGAAACGGACAACCCTATGAAGACACAGCGCCAGAAAGGAAGGCCTATGTTATCACCAATTGGGAACAAGAAGTGACCAACCACTCCGATCAGGTATTCTCTATCCCTACGCACTTTTCGTGTGACCATACTAGTTATACAACCAGTAATTATCACATGAGGGGCAGCTGTGAGCACGGCATTTCATACCAGCTCACGCGTTCAATGATGATGACATTTTGGGATAGTTATCCTTGAATCACATGATTTTTATCCGTCCGATTATCTTCAAATGGGAATCTTCCTCGTTCGTTGAATTTATATGGACTTTAATTCCGAAATTAACTAAAAAATATATAAATACATAAAAAAATTTGAAAACGCAGCCGAGAACGGATCCGGAGCCTGCCTTGCCGATATATGGCGAGGCACGGCTCGCTAGAGGGTCTGGCAAACCTCGCAAGGGACCTGGCGAGGCTTGCCTTGCTAAGGAGTTTAGCGAGCCCACCAGACCTAGCGAGCTCGCTAATCCCTTTGCCTAGGTAGGCAAACTTTTTGGGGACCTCGCCAAACTTTTTTACCTTTTTTGGATTTTCCGAGATTTTTCTATAAATAATCGGACATGTTTGGATTGAAGGGGGCTCGAAAATTCAGAGAAAATTCTCTTCTTCAGAAAAAAAAACGCAGATAATTACTACTAATATTTTCTTGGATCCAAAACACATTTGGATCCCAAATTTCTTCATCTTAAAATTAAATTTCTTCATCTATTTTTCTTAAAATATCCTTAGATATTCTCGTGTCTAAAACAAATTTAGAACCCGAGTCTGATTATCAATTGGATAAATAAAGACATATTTTCCAATTAAACTACAATTACATCAAAACGAACGAGGAACGCTCCTGGGGATCAAACGGATACGCTGAAGTGGATTCACGTCGAAAGGGTAAGCCTTTGAGTTCCTAGAACTGTGAATTCCGCGCTCATTGCTTGCTTCATCTCTTTCTGATTTTTATTTGTGGACCTAAGAATTATTTTATTTACTTATAATTGTAAATGTTGTAATAACTCTGTTCATCTCAATTTTTTGTTTTATTTATTTAGTAAAGATATGCATTAGAATACCCCCACAAAGGGAATAAAAAGTATTCCCGGATAACAGGCCTCACATTTTTGCTATGCGGTCATTTTCACTAATAAAATTGACCAACATACTTGTAAATAAAAATGAACTAATTTTTATTTAAATTAACAACTTTAAATCTTCGATGTTTTAATTAGGCCACACGGGTCTCACTAAAATCAAATCGAACATATGTGATATCCCCTGTGATAACCTTTGTGGATGCAGGTTAGAGGTATGTTTAAGATTTTAATTTTCCTTCGGGTATCGCAATTTCTTTTTTTTTGGGAAATGTAATTAATAGGTTAGCGGGCAGTTGCATCCCCCGATTTTTAGAAGCCTTGTAATCTTTATTTTTTGCATTTACTTTCCCCATTTACTTATTGCTTTCTGGATGGTTTATTATTCCACTTTGTGGATGGTTTATTATTTTGCAATACATGAATCATGCATATAAACTCGAAAAATGACCTAAGTGCGAATATGCGCAATTAAGAAAATATATAGATGTAATATAATGTGATCACATAAGAAATAAGCAACTTATCCCGGACCCGATTCTCTGTGTCTTAGTGGGCCATCCCCCGGACGTTACTCTAATTTCTGGAAAGAGCTAATCTAGGTGGTGACTCCATACTAAGAGACGGCGGATTAGGATTTGACCAAATCTAAAATGATTTCACTCTCGGTGTCCCCGACCCGGTGCACATTTTCAAACACCTTGGTGGATCGCGCCTATAAACCCGTGGCCTCTCGGCCCATTGCTCCGTGTCATCCACTCACAACCGCGAATAGATGTCACAATCATGAAATGTTGTTTCTTCATGATTCTTCTTTGCAACTTTACCAATTTTTTACAACTTCGATCTTAAGTCAAATCTTTGTGTTCCAAGCATCTTTTTGCACATTTTTCACTCTTTTTCCATATAATTCCACTTTTGATTATTTTACTCCCAAGATTTACCTAGTTTCTGCATTTGCATAAAAATCAACTACATACCACATGAAATCTTTTATATGAAGTATAAAATGACTTAGACCATAGTGTTTTATGATTGAAACTATCATGATAATAAGTGTAATTATACACTTATCAGGTCATCAGGTAACAAAACCTAAGTCAATTCCTTCTCCAAGAAGGCCTTGCTATCAAGGAATTGATCAAGACCCTTCTATGTCAATCTCTACTCTATTGAAGGATTCACTGAAATGCTAATGATAGTGATTGATCAAACTTTTTACTTGATTTCTGCAAAACTTATCGCCAGCTTCCTAAATATACCATTGAAGATCATGATGCTCAAAAGAAATGGAGACGAAGAGTGTCTAGTTATCTTAGAGGATTGGGAGCTACCAAAGGATTATGGATCCACGAAAATTTCTGCATTAAGCATAAATTGGAAGGTAAGGGCTTCCCATGAGCTGTTGGTCAAACCCAAGATTGGGTCTTTAAGCAACTGCAGCTATTTTGAGAGGTGTGTGGTTTGCCATATGGTGGAAGGGAAGCAACTGAATTGGCTAGTGATGATTCTTCATCATTTTACCAAGGTTATAACTCTTTACCACTATGGCTATCTCATTACCGTCATTGAGAAGGATGTTAGAATGGACATCTCTAAGTTCAATGAAGGATCTAAGAAAACCATTGTGTCGTTGAAGAAAAGCTTGGATTTCTAACACTTCAAGAAGTTGAAGTGTAACTAAGTCCACACTAGGTACACCACAGCTCATGATGTGAAGTTGAAGAATGCCAAGGTGGAACCTACTATGTTCCCTACAAATACCCTCAAGGAAGATAAAGATGCATTTGTGGTGGATTATGAAGTCTCTAGCAAGGAGACTACTGATGAAGTACCCTTATCTACTTAGCTTGAGCATTTTTCTACCATCTCTAGTTCAACAAGCCCAAAGGAAAAGGTAATGGTTCAAAGGACTAGGGCCAATCCAACAAAACAAAGGGTAGGAGATCTCCCTACCCAATCCCAAGCCCTAGAAAAGAAGAAAATGAAGTTAGAAACTCGCACTCAGAGGGAAGATGAGGCGAAACCAAAAAAAGAAGAAGAAGTAGAGGCACTAGCTACCAAGTCATCTTTTCCTCCTCCTCCTCCTCCTCTAATAGTTGTGGAGAAAATTCAAGGCATGTCTATCAGGGATTTGAGTGAGGGATTATGAGAGAAAAGGAGAAATTTTGAGGAAGAGAGGGTAGCTACAACACAAGGAAACTCTAAGAAAGTGAAAGAGGAGATTGAAATAATAAGTCCTAGAGCAACTGAGTAATTGGGGAAAGTGTTCTCCAAAGCTAAAGGAGTTGAAAGGAAAATAACTGTTAATCCTTGCTCAAGGAGAAATGTCCAAATTTTGATCAATGAAGACGATGATGATGACATAGAGATCATCAAGCAAGAAGAATCTGCTCTTCCTGGTGCTAAGATTAAAAACCCTTCTCTCACTCACAAATTGAGTCCCTTCCTACTCCGGCTGAGTTACGTCATCCTTGGGTCAATCAACCAACCCACATGAACATCAAATTCCTTCCTCCACTTCTTTTGTAAATCCTTATCCTATCTCCTCTGTAAATCATGAAATTCATCCTCTTCTATAAATTCCTCTCCTCAAGACACTTCTCCTATAAATTCTCCTTCTATAAAAAATCCCCTGTAAATTCCCCAATTCACATTTCTTCTCCTACTAATTCCCCCTAAGGAAAGACCACTGATTCTTCATCATGTCCATAAACACAAACTTCACTCATTTCCTCTTTTGTAAAATCTAAACCAACCTCTATTACTTCAAATTCATAACTATACAACCCACTTCTGAACTAAACCTTTCTTCAAAACCTCAATCCCTCTCATACCTATGATTAGGGAAGTTCTTAAGACTGAGAACTACACTTAACAAGGAAAAGCAAGTGAAGAAGTTACCAAGGAATATTTTATAATCTAGGAAGCAACTCCTTCCAGCAGCAAGGTAGTCCAAGAGGATTTAGCTAATTCAGCCATTTTGGCTCAAATTAGAGAGCTAACAAGGAAGAAATTTCTAGCATTAAAAAATGATGCTAAATTTGAGGGTGTAGTTAGCCAAATTCTATTATCACAAGAATTGATGAACTTGTCCTCGAGAAAGAAGGTTAAGATTCATGAGATTGATGAACATTTCAATGTCCCTTTAGAGTCAATTTATTTTGAAGAATTAGAGATAATCCATGGGAGCTTATACATAATAAGGAATCATCTGGCAAAGGAGTGCGTGAAAACCGTAGTGGACAAGATAGCATTGATTCTTACCATGTTGACTGACTCTACAGCTCAGCTTAATGCGGTTGTATATCATATTCCAACCATTGCTGTCATTTCAAATGCAATGGCAAGAAAGGTGAAGGGTAGCACAGATGCTACCTTAGTACAACTGAGTAGTGTCAATGCCTCACTAGCAACTCATACTACGCAGTTTCATAAGTTTGGTGAAGAACAAGCTAAAATAAAGACCAACATGGACAATAAGATGAGCAAACTATCAAAGCAGCTGGAAACCAATAAGGATCTCAGGCATAGCATGTGCACCTTAATGGAGAGGATGTTTGCATTGATGGTCACCTATGATAAGAAGGTTAATATAGTTGTGAAGTTAATAGATGAGGCTATCAAGAAGATGGATAAGCATGTGCTAAATATGGATGAACTATGTGATAAGCTTGACTTAGCTTGCACTCTTATAAAATAGTAACATTAATGATTCTATGAAGAAATCTCAAAAAGCTTTGCATGATGCCATGGGTAAACTCTTTCCTAAGCCTACTGAGTAAATTGATCCCAATAATAGTCTCACCCTGTACAAGAAGCTGAATGACCTAATGGATCAACTTCATGAACTTCAAGAGAATGTACACAATTTGGTGACTACAAGATATCATGATGCGAAGGACAAAGATTACACAGCACAGATTGTTCATCTAATTTGTCATGAGATTGTTGACATAGAAGCTAAACTAAAGATTGCTTTATTTGTAGTTGATTTTAGAGGTCTTCTACAATGCTTTCAATAGTTTTCATGCCAAGGATTTGACCAAATCGCTCATTTGACCAAATGCCATCACTTTTTGCCACAAGAGCATAATGATCAAGATGTTCTCTTAAAAAAGGGAAAGGAGCACCTAGAGCAAGAGATATCACTGGCCATCATTTGAAAGCTAGAGGATTTTCAAATCATGATCGATGCCTTTTATATTTATCTCAATCAAATTGTGACTTAGTAGATAACAAAGGGAGAGAAAGAAGTAGAAGATTTCAAACGCGCTTCCCAAAATCATAGAGCAAATGTTTCTCCAAGGCCACATCATCCACAACAATAACAAAAGCAGCAACAACATCAACAATGTAATCAACAACACTCTAAAGGCAATGTATCATCATCTCAACATCAGCCCTTTCAGTGCACCCATAGAAATATTTTAGAATAGAACTCTTGTTATAGCACTTAATTTGTAAGAATTTAGTATAGGACACTCCATGTGTACAAACTAAATTTTATTTATCAATGAAATATTACAAGTTTCTATTAAATGTTAAGAGCTTCTTAATTTGTTTTATACTTGTGTTAGTTTTGTTTATAAACTATTGCAAGAATCAACTAAGACAAACTTCGAAGGAGAAGCTGAGTAAGACAAAATCAAAAATCATAGAAATATCCTATAAGTATGGGGGTGCTGATGTTGACTGAAGGAATACACTCAATATGAGGGAGTCTATACTTACTCGGTAGTTCACTGAACATGAGGGAGTCTTACATCACTTACCAGGTATTCTTATATTCATAAACTATTTATTTAATTAATTTCTTCTATTACCTAGTTTGTGATTTGTTCCAAAATGGGAGAGATTGTTGAACCTAAGTTAATAGTGTTTCATAGTACTTAAAACGTTTGTTAAATAACATACTATCTGGGATAGTGAAAATAATTAAGTAGTAAGTAGACTCTTAATTAGACAAAGGTTACTTGATTTTGTTTAAGGGAAAAAAACTCAAATTACTAAGCTTTTAATTAAGTTATGGCTTAGAGTAAGAAAAGTTGAGGTAAGCTGAGTACTACATAGTTTACATGATTAACTCAAAGAAGCTTAGTAGCTTTTATTTAATAAAAGCTGAGAAATCTTTTACACTTCGAATAAAATGACACTTGTTCTTTTAACTCTATTTATGAAAGACGTAATATGCCTTTTGTGATCGGACAACGCGGAATGCGATGGGCCGAGAGCACGCTGATGAAAGGTGCGGTTCACCAGGGTATTTTTGTGAACACAACATATCTAGGTAGTGGACCCGGAAGGTTTGAAAGAGAAAGCGAAAACATTTTTTGATTGAACAAACTTAAATCCGTCATCTCTTAGTGCAGAGTTACCACCTGGATTAGCTCTTCAAGAATTAATGTTACGTGAGGTTTAACGTTCGAAGGACACCCCACTAAGATAAAGAGATTCGGGTTCAGGATAACTTGCTTACTTCTTATTGGATCACATTAAATTACATCTTTAGAAAATAGTATTTCTTAGTTGTGCACATTCATACTTATGTCATTTTTGAAATTATAATGTATGATTCACACATATTTGGAAAGCGATAAATCCATACATAAAGCAATAATAAATGCAGGAAAGTAAAGATTAAGATTACAAAACCTCGGGGGATGCAACCGCTCGCCTAATCTATTAATTACATTTCCCAAAAAAAATGGAAATTGCGATACCCGAAGGAAAATAAAATCCTAAGCATACATCTAATCCTAAACTACCTGTATCCACAAAGGTTAGCACATGGTATAGCACAATATTTGCACATATGTTCGTTTGGATTTTGACGAGGCTCGTGCGGCCTAATTGAAAAATCGAAGATTGAAATTTTTTATATATAAATAAAAAGGTTCATTTTTATTAACACATTGGTTGCTCATTTTATTAACGAAAATGATCGCATGGCAAGAATTGAGGTTTGTTATCTGAAAATAATTTTAATTCCCATTGATGGGGTAATCTAACATGTATTTAATTAAAAAAGTTCGGCAATTAAATAAATTAAAAGAAAAGGTAAAAACGTGAAAGAAGGTTACATAATAAAATAAATAAAATAAAAATTAAATAAATAAATAAAAGGAATTAGCAAAATAAAATTTAAAGGATAAAAAGAATAAAATAAATCCTAGGTCGGTGATGAAAATCGAGTTCATCTTAGAATTTAGGGGAACACAAACATCATAATAAAATACCAGGAAAAAACCGGCTCTAAAAACTCAGAGGCTTACCCTTTCGGTGCAAATCCACGTCGACGTGTCCACTTGATCCCATGGAGCGTTCCTCATTCATTTTTAGTTTTGATTTTTTCGTATGAAAATATATGTTATTCAGACTCGGAATCTAAATTTGTTTTAGGTCCGAGAATATCTGAGGATTTTTGAGAAAAAAAGATGGAGAAAAATTGGTTTGAAGATAATAAATTTTGGAATCGAAACGTGTTTTGGATCCGAATATAATCAAAGAATTTCTAAGAAAGATATAAGAAAATCAAAATTATTTTATAAAAAAAATAAATTTTTTGTCCATAAAAGAAGATCATATCTTTTTTTATTTTCTTCGAGAAGAAAAGAATTTTTCGATAAAAAAACTCATCTCCCAAATCCAAAAAAGGCCACACTATTCATAAGGGGAATTAAAAAAGAATTGCCCTTATAAAGGGGATGGCTTGTTGAAAATTCCAACGAGCTGGCTTGGCTCGCTGGAATTTCTAACGAGGCTCTCTGGAACTTCCACCAAGCCGACTTGTTGGCTTGCAGGAAATTCCAGCTTGCTAACCGGTTGGGCTCGCCAGCCTTGTTAGGCTCCCCCAAAAAGTCCAAATGAACTTTTTTTAATGTATGCTTTGTGTTTTTTATGTTTCATTTTATATTTTTATATACTTACATACATACATATAAATTTATTTTCTTAAAATATATACATATATTTTCTTTAAAAAACACAAAATAAATTAAATTTTTATGGACCATTAAATAATTATTTAGGTTCTTAAAAAAATTTTAAACCTTTAAATCTTCACTTTGTGGCATTTAAATATTTTTTTCACGGTCCCAAATATTAATTTAGGGCCTAAAATATTATTTTTTTACGAGGAGTGCTCTATTTGAAGATCATCGGACGGTCGAAAATTGTGTGATCGAAAAAATTAAAATCCTAAAAAAGTCTTCATCATCAAATGAGCGAGCTGGTACAAAGCAGTATGATCACACGAAATGGAGCGAAGAGATTGAGAATATACCTTACCGGTGCGTTTGGTGATTTCTTTTTCCCCGATTGGTGATGACGTTGGCCTTCCTTTCTGGCGTCATGTCCTCACGAGATTATCCATTTCATTCTTCGGTATCTTTGGTGTTTGACGCCTCTTATGGGAGGGTCGACCTTTTCTTCCTACAACATCCCTTTAGTAGTTGGTAATTGTTTCCTTCTTCGACTACGATTATCGTGTGCCCTTGTGAGTTGTTGGAATTGCTGGAGATGGCTATTTGAATCCATTTTAAGGGTAACCCTAATGGAGGGATATCCAATCATTTCTTTCTTCGGTTGGTGGATGAGACTATTTCTTTCTTCAGTCATGAAAATAATCATTACCTTCTTCGGTTGTATTTTGAATTTCCTTAGTAGGATGTTGGCTTGTTTCCTGTGACAAATCATGGAAAAAAAGTGTAATGTCAGTACATTTTATAACGTATGTTTTAATTACTTAATTGAGTTAGCAAAATTTTTGCCCCTTCAATGAAAAATTAAAACATTATGAATAAATGAGTTTAACAAAAATTCGGGGATGTACCGAAAACCGCTCCATTATCTGAGGAGGCTTTTGTTATTTTGCAATGTTGCTTGAATGGGCATATGTAGGCTTAAATTGAATTTATGCTTGTGTGTCATCGTCCTTCTTGATGTATGTAGGTTCCTCAAGTGTAGGTAGAATTTCTTGTTTACCAAGATGGTGTTGCCCTAGTTTCACATCGTCTTAACTTGTAAATGACATGATGCATATGTAATGTATGTATGACTTTATGCATGCAAAATATTTATCACATGATGTATGTTCTTCTATTGTAGGTATTGTGGGATTCATTCATTGGAGAGAATTCTCTTGTGATGATGCATTAGTGTTCTATGATTTGTCTCATTGGGGATTTCATTGATGACTCCCTTAGAGTGAATACCATTGGTTCGTTGAATTAGATTCAATTTCAGAGCTTGGATCTAGTTTGAGGAGGGTCTGGATGAGCCGTTGATCCTAAAATGTGTTGGCAATGCTCCCTTTGATAGTTTGAAAGCCTTTTTGCCTGAAGTGTTGTGATGATCCTTTCTATGAGGGAATTTAGAAGATATTTTTCCTAAGTTCTAGAGGGGATTAATGATGCACTATACCATTCCAAGGATGATATGATTAATTTGGTATTTCTTTGGTTCTACTTTTTGCATAAACCGCCCTTATGGGTTTTCAATCTATCGAACATTGTCTTAATTTATGCTTGGACCACCCTTTCAAATTTTCCATCTAGCACATTCATTTTTCTTTCTTTTATTGTTTTTATTTTTCTTTCATTTTTTGGATATTTACTTGCGCTATTCTATCATTGGCACGCAAGCAATCAAAATAAGTATATGCATAAAGATTTAGCAAAAATGACATTTTATTGATGAACTTTACATGGGTATAAATGTTTCAAATGATTTGACTCCTATCATCGATTAGCCCTTTTAGGTTTTCTAACCAGTGTGTTTGCTTTTCTCTCAATGTCTTATGTTTTGCCTGAGCCGCCCTTTTCAGGTTTTCAATTCAGCGGACTATTCATTTTGGGTTTTGATAAGAGGCCCTAATTATTTCTCAATTAGCGGAGTGCTAATTGACAAGATAATTACAAATTTATTTTTTATTGGTACTGCTTTTTACTAATTTATTTCTTTCACCTATGCTTGATAGCAATTGTGCCAATCTTGGTTATCTTGACTGATAGATTGGTGTTCATCCATGTCCACGACTTCAATTGTTCAGCGTTTTTTATCGATTGGTTAGTCCTCGTGCTTCTTTACTAGCTTGAGGTGTATGCGATGATCATCAACGTTTCCTTATGAATTAAATTGTTCTCTGACGATAGGTGATATGTCGGGGATCAGATCCGATAGCTTAATTCCATCATTGGTGAACAGTTTTTGTCTAATGATATTCCTTCAATGGTGTAATGATTGCCCCACAAATTGTAGTGAGACATGTGAAGGAGTTGTTGATGTGCTCAACGATTTGACTAATTTTTATCTTTGGTATTACACTGCTTGTTTGACCCTTTTGCCGAACATCAATTTGCTTCAATCATTTTTAATCTTGTTTGATTGCCCCATAAATGGCGATGGAGTGGTTCATGTGCTCAACGGTCTAACCCCTTCTTTGTGTCTTTGACATTATGCCGATTTTTTTTACTTTAGTTATGGTTAACCCATTCTGGCTTTGATCATTTTGACTTTCACTTACCCATTCTGGCTTTGATAATTTTTAATTTCACTTGACTAATTCAATGGATGTTTTGTTCTTGGAGATCTCTCTATCGATCATACATCTTTATAGGATGAGATAAATGCTATCACGCGTTGTCTAAGTACATGTTTTTATATCTCACTCTCCTTTAAGAGTCAAATGATTTGAATTTATTATAGGGAATACATTTATACACAAATTAATTTCATAACGTGTCACATGTGCTAAATTCATTATGTATATGTTTATGAGAATGCGTCAATCCATAGAATATCAAGCAAGTAAATAAAGCTCAATTTATTAAAAAAAAGGTTCAAAAGCCTCATAGGCAAATTTGCTACAAATTAATTTATTACATCATTATCGTCCCGCAGTCGTCTTCTTGTAATAGAGCCCTTTGGCAGGTTTGTCCTTGGATTCGAAGTTCTCCATCCTATCCGCTTTCTCAAATACTTCTTGATAAAGATATCAGACCTGAATTTATTTCTGTAAGATGGCAGTGCACCATTCAGAAGCTTGGTTATCATCTCATGCAGATTTAAGAGTACTTAAAGCCTAACTTGTGTAGCCATCCAACGCCAATAATATGATTTGAATCTCTCATCCTGCTCTTGCTTTATAGCCTCCAGATTTTGCATTGTGGTTTCCATTTAAGTGTTGAAACCATAATGCCCCATCATAGCTTGAGCAAGACTATTCAAATCAATAGCTATGTCTAGCGGAAGGTGACTGTACCATTCATTGACCGGGTGGCCCAAGGTAACGATGAAGAGCTTAGCCATCATCCTTTCACTAACCCTTAACACCCTCATCATAATTTGTTAATGTGTTAAATGAGCACGTGGGTCTCCAGACCCCACATACTTTTCAAACTGTGGCATTGCAAAGTTTGGTGGCAAGCTATCATCTTCCCCAATTGTAGGTTATGCAGGGTATGTGTACATCAGATGACCATCGTGAGTGGCCAAGAACTGTTACCACAATTCTTCTATACTTAGTTGTTGGAGGATAGCATTCCCAGTTCTTGGATAAAAGCCATATTACCCTTGGGGAAATGCTGCAAAATTAGGCAGCTGAGGGGTAGCGTGGAACTGTGAGGCAAATGGTGCGCTCCAATTAGGAATAGAGTGTTAGGCTACTCCTTGATAAAAAGGTCCTAGTGTTAACATTGGTTGACCATGTTGACTTTGTCCCGCCTTGAATTGGTACAAGGCAGTAGGAGCTGGGTGAAGGCCCCTCTGTTCTATTCTGACTGGTTGGACCATCATTATTAAGGGTGGCCTACGGGTTGGATACCACATCATGAACCCTCCCAACATGCTAATGAATAAGCGATGCTAGTTGGTCGCTATTTTCAAAGGCATTTAGGGATGAATCTCGACGCTTATCAATGACTGATATGTCCATTGAGTATTTGGTCGAGTAAGAAAGGGGTGACCTTCCCTCGTAATTTCATCTCGTGGATTCACCATGCTATCAAAATTGAAAGATATACACTTAACTAAGTTTGAATCAGAACCCAAGTCTTCACTTCAGTCGGTGTGAGGAACCCCCTCCAAATTGGCCATGATCGAAAAAATGCAAACCAAGTGCTGAGTAGGCCTTTTCCAAGCTAAGATACATAAGTAGAATATCAGACCTTGCATGTAAGATTCATGATGTGATTCATGATGTGAAAAATGCTTGAGATGTTAATGTTATGGATTCATTCACAAGGGGTTAATCTATCATGATGCGAAATATGTTTGTCAATTTATCTAAAACAAACAGGTTAGTCGTTGGATAAAAATGAAAATAGGTGAAAATGAAAATCCAACCCCCGAGTATGGATTTGAGATCTGTGCGATGTTCGCTTGACATTGTAATATGAGTGATGTATATGAGGTGACCAAGTTACCCATGTGGTAATAGGTTAATAGTTTGAGATTATGGTTTCAACACTCAGCATAGGGTTTTTGGCTAGTCTCTATCCTAGGTTTGGTTCATTTTAGTACCTTGAGGATACTAAGGAGTGCACCTGCAAGAAAAATATAATGCATAATCATTTTTTGGGTAACACCCTATGGAAAATGTCTATGACTCATTTACATGGGGTTTGTTTTTTTTCGGTTGCTGATGTAGAAGGTTCTTGTTGCACTAAAATACACTCCAAGCCTCTCCCCAAATACGTTCTAATGAGGGAAGTACATGCGATATAGCAACAAGTGCTCCACCTGCTCAAGTGGTGGTTAATCAAGATAGTAATTGAACATGCAAAGGTTGCAAGATGGACATTCAAAAACATAAAAATAACTTGAGGATCTTCTAAGCATTCCATGATTGATATAATCTAAGTTAAAATGTTCTATAGATGCTTTTAGGTTTATAAAATCTAAAGATTAAAGCATTACAAGTTGATGCGTGCTTGATCTCTCTTTTGGTAGCGACGTTCCCTTTGAGAAATTTTGACCACACAAGCTTCCAAACTAGGAGAGCCTCTATGACTTGATCAACACGAATTTTCACCGACCAAAACCTCAGAGAGGTAGAACCCGTTGATTGACAGTAGTTGCTAGACCACTCGTAAATCAACCCGAAAACCAAAATCGAAAAATCACTTAAACTAAGAGCCTTCAAAAAGAACTCTTCAATTTCTTTGGTGAAACTCGTGGAGGATCTTGCATGAAAAAAGAAAGGATAGTAGAAATCAGAGAGAAAACAAGCTCAAAGCTTTTTGGTGTGTTAATAATGAGAGGCATGAATGCCTATTTATAGGAAAAACGGGGGAGTGTTAGACTCCCCCTCTAACTTTGCATGTGATAGGATAAATCCTATCCCATGCAAGTGGGTTAGCCACATGGGAAGGTTAACCCCCGGGTTTCATGAGGGAAGCCCTAGTTGGCTTCCCTCATTAGCCACAAGCCCATGCTTGCGGGCAGCGCTTGCACTAGCGACCCGTGAGCTTTTAAACTCGCGGGGCAGCCACACGAGCCCCACCTCTAACAACTCGTGTTCTTTTCACAGCTAACTTGCAATGGGAAAATTCCCTTGCTCGCTCTTATTAATTCAGTAAAACAAATTAATAAATCTTCTCACTGATTTCACAACCTGTATTTTCAATGTAGACCTAGTTTATAGGTTCTTACATGGTCTGATAAAAACCCAAAGTGTGTGACCTCATAGGATCCCAAAGTATAGAGCCACTAGAGGTTAACCTAAATTTGGCTTCCTATCCGAGAACCTTTAGGCTTAGTCTTCCAGATCATTATGGAATCCGATAGCTCTAGACGATTAAGTGGGATTTGTAGCAAATGCGTATGATCCCACGATACTTGGAATGTCACGTGCTTGTGACTTAATCCGGTTCTACAGTAGTAACTAGTACAATACACTCCTTCCATCAAGTTAAGTACTATCCAGTTTATTGAGGTTGGATTAAGTTAACTTATGTAATAGCCGTAGCAATCCTGGAATTAGACTTGTTCACGAAAAACACAACTCAGCTATTTTGTATCATGATCAATTAGAAACCCATTCCATCAATTTATACTGTTATCAGAGGTTTCTGAGTGTGTCACTTCAATAAGGGGCCCTAAGGTACATCTCCATTATATTACTATATCAGGAGTGATGGATCCCATCTTGATTACACAGCTTACTAACATGTGATCATCGTTATACCCGTAATCACCCATGTTATCCTAAGCGCCAGAGTATGAGTAAGTATGACCCAAAGTATAGCAACTCCCACATAAGGTAACTTGTATCTCAGGTCTGACGATACTCGTACTGCTACTACAATAAGACATGACACAAACACATGGATATAGTTATTTCCGAGTGTATGTCTTATGGCGGTCTCCAATGTATTACCCGAATACATTCATTTGTTAACTCAAGGTACCACCTTTAACTCGTAAGATCAGCTACTTGGAACTAATCTAAGGACTAAGCCTACACATGCTAGTCTATCCGCTCTATTGATGTCCAATCTCAATGAAACTATGACTAGGATTATTTGGACTTTTCATAGTAACACGTATGTGTAGTTCTCACTCCACATAGCTCCCATTATATCCATGCACTTTTACGCAATGAATTAGTAACAGACTTTGTTTCATCAATGTGCATATACATATTCAAACATATATGATACCAATGAGATACAATAAATAGAAAGCACTGATAAGTAACAAAGATGCCTTCAATTATTATTAATAATTCGAAACTGTTTGTACATTATAGCAAATAAAGATATATCGCCCTAATTGCCTCTAGGCCATACATCATGTCTAACATCAAGTACTATCTTTTCTCAAGGAGGTAGATGAGTACAAGAGAAAGCTTTGTAGTAATTGGGTACCTTTGACTTATGAGCTGATCCCCTCTATTGCAATGTGTTATTAGGAATATGTCATAATAAAGAAAATAGAGATTAATGTGATAAATAATTTTAGGCACTTATCCAAAATCTAAAACCTTTGAAAAAAAGTTTAAGAAAAATCCCCAACAGAGTCGCCATTGTGAGCGGACGACACGGAATGCGATGGGCCGAGAGCGCACTGATGAAAGGTGCGGTCCACCATGGTGTTTTTAGGAAAATAAAGCTATTGGCCAGGGCATTGCCAATCTACCGATAGAGGCTCGGGATCGATACTTTCACTTCTTACAATGAGGTTTTCGAGAAAGCTGAGAAGCTTGAGTGGATTGAATCTCTGGACACACTCATGGGGAAACCAACCAATAAGTACTAATGTGAAAAGGTGACATTTGGGAAAGAAGACCCTCCGCATGTGGAGGATGAGGATGCTAATGATGTAACAATTAGTATTTTTTAAACTCTTTTATGTTAACAAACTCTGTCAATGAGGCTTTTAAATCTTCGAATGCTTCAAACTTTGCTTGCTTGCTTGATATTCTTTCAGATGACATCACACATTCTTGTGAACATAAGCATAATGTTTTTAGCATACATGACACATCACCACATGAAATTAATTTGGGTATAAATTAATCCCCTATAATAATTTCGAATGATTTGACTCTTGATGAACATTGAGAGATAACATAAGTACTTAGACAACACGTGATAGTGTTTTCCTGGTCCTATGAAGACATGCTAGAGGTTGACCAAAAAGATCGTTAAACACATAATCTCCATTAAAGATGACACGATCGAGACAAAAGTGGGCCGAAAAAGTTAAGGTAACAAAGCAAATTGAAGCTAAGTTTCCCAGAGTAGTTAAACACCCAATAGGTTGGCCAACATGACGCTGGTGCCAAATACACAAAGAAGGAGTTAAGTATTTCAATGTGTCATCTAGTTCATCACGTGATTCATCGCCATTTGTAGGCTAATCATCACACTATTGAAGGAGTACCAATAGACAATGCCTGTTTGCGTTCGATGGAATCAAGCTATGTCTGATGTAGGCTTTGAAGCCTTCCATTCTCGACAAATCACTCATTCCCTATTTGGCTGTTAAGAAATTAGGGAGAACAATTGAAAAGGTGAATATCAAGCATCATCGCTCATCATCGTGTATACCTTAAACCAACATAGCTGCAAGAGCTACCAATAAATTAATCAAAAAATGCTGAATGAAGGAGCTGCTAAAGTCATGGATATGAATCGACCAAGATAGGCTCAAATGCTATCACATCTAGGCAAAAGAAATAAATCATGTAGAAAGAAGTACAAAAAATAATTAGCTTATCAATTAGCACTCTGTTAGTTGAGAAAAAATTAGGGCATCTTTTCAAAACAGAAAAAGAATAGTCTATTGAGTTGAAAACTTGAAAAGGGCAGCTTAGGCAAAACTTAGGACATTGAGAGAAAAGCAAATGCTTTGATTAGAAAACTTGAAAGGGCTAGTCAATGGCAGGAGTCAAATCATTTGAAACATTTATACCCCTATTAAGTCCATCAATGAGTTATCATTCCTATTGAATCTTTATGCATATGTTTATCTTGATTGTTTGCATGCTAACTGTAGAATATAGCAAGTAGGCACCCCCTCACATCATAGTTCAATAAAAACAAAAAAAATAATAGAAATAATTAAAAAAAGAGAAAAGATAAGTCTGCTGGATTGAAAATCTGAAAGGGCTGTCCAGGAAAAAATTAAGACAAGGTTCGATAGACTGAAAACCTGTAAGGGCGGTCTATGTAGAAATTAGAACCAGATAAATATCAAATTCATCATCCTCTCCTCGGAATGGCATAAGGAATCGTTTATCTCTTCCAGATATTAGGACGAATATCTTCGGATTTCCCTTGCTGAGAGGATTGTCACAACAAAAGCTTCCAAACTCTCATTACCAACTTCAAAGTGAGCATCACCAACATGGTTTGGGATCAACATTACATCATTGGCACCATACCAAAGAAGGAAAAGAGTGTCAAAAAGTCAATGACTCATCCAAATCCTCTTCAAACAAAATTCAAGCTTTAAACTTGACTCTGATTCATCCACAAAATCGAACTTCGACTCGGACCCATGTCCACCATCACTCTAAAGAAGTCATGTCTACAAAACTCGACCATCGATAAAAAGGAAACCATGGAATGCCCAATGAGATAAATCCTAGGGGCATTCATGCACCTCTAAAAGGCTCCTCATGCAATGAAGCTTCTACAATCGACTGGGCCAATACTCCAAAGCCAACAATGCTTACATCAGACAAACATACATCATACGATAAATATTGTTAATACATAAAGTCATTCATACTTGCATACGCATCATGTCACTTACAGGTCAAGGCGATGCTAAACTAAGGCAATGCCATTCCGATAAAAAGAACACTCTACATCCACATGAGGAGATTACAAGTATCAAGAAGATGTTGAAGTAGCACATCATCAAAATTGAGAACGACAACGGCCCAACTCAAGCCATTTCAACTTTTGTCAAATTCAAGCGTACCTAGGCCTCCTTCAAGCAGTATTACAACATCACAAAAGCCTCCCAAAACAATGGAGCGGTCACCGGGACATCCTCGAAAATCTCAAACTCAAATTTCCATGTTTATCATGGGCCTAAAGAAAAATTTCTTAGAACCCTCATGTTTTAATTCTTGATTGAAGGGGCAAAAATTCTTGCTTTCAACAATCTCAATCACAAGTATATACTAATAAAATTCCTCATTCTTGCAGGTACCCCTTCAACTCACAAGGGGCATCTATGTCAGACTCACAGCAGTCAATATATCATCAAAGGTATGGACCACACGGCTTTCATCCTTTCCCTAGCAATTTTGAGGGTCACAGTCAACCTAGAGGTTAACTCACAAGGGGCGTATAATTCAGGCTACAATGGTCAATCATCCCACAATGGATTTCGATGAAGACTTACCACAATCGACGTATCATCAAAGGCATGAAGCACATGATTTTCATCCTTTCCCTAGCAATTCCAACGGTCACAGTCAACCCAGAGGTCAACTCATAAGGGGCATACAATTCAGACCGCAACAGTTCACCATCCCACACCGGATTTCGACGAAGACTTACCATAGTCAACGTACCATCAAAGGCATGGAGCACATAGCTTTCATCCTTTCCCCAGCAGTTCCGAGGGTCACAGTCAACCACGGTCAACTAACAAGGGGCATCCACCGCAGACTTTCTACAGTCCATGTACCCTCTGGGACTTTCTACATTCCACATTTCTTTTCAGAATTTTTACTGTTAAGGGATTTTCTACCGTTCAAATCTTTTTTGGACTTGTTATAGTCAACGGACTTTCTACAGTCCACATTCCTTTTCAAACTTTTTATAGTCAATGGACTTTTAATAGTCCTCTTTCCTTTTGACTTTCTACAGTAAGCAAACTTTTTACAGTTTGCAATTCTCTGACTCTTTACAGTGAACGAACTTTCTACAATCTGCATTACTTTTTAGACTTTTTACAGTCAACGGACTTTCTTCAATCCTCTTTCCTTCTGAATTTCTACAGTCGGTGAACTTTCTACACTTCGCGATTCTCTAACTTTTTACAATCAATGAACTTTCTATAGTCCGCATTCCATTTTAGACTTTTTACAGTCAACAGACTATCTACAGTCCTCTTTCCTTTCAAATTTTTACAGTCAAATGAACTTTCCACAGGTCGCAAATTTTTGAATTTTTACAGTCAATAAACTTTCTACAGTTCACAATTCTCTGACTTTATACAGTCAAACGAACTTTCTACAGTTCGTAATCTTCTGACTTTCCACAGTCGATGAACTTTCTACAATTCACATCTCTCTGACTTTCTACAGTCAAATGAACTTTCAACAGTTCACAATTTTCAAACTTTTTACAGTCAAATGAACTTTTTACAGTTCACCTCCTTCTGACATTTTACAATCAATGAACTTTTTATAGTTCGTAATCTCCTGGCTTTCTACAGTCGTTGAACTTTCTACAGTTCACATCATTTTTAACTTTTTACAATCAATGAGCTTTCTACAATTCACATCCTATCCCGGCCTTTTTATTGTCAACGGACTTCCTACGATCCACGTTGTTAGTAGGCTTGCCATAGCCTACACACATGGGTCCTCAACCAAAAGAACGGAGACACAAGGGCAATGTTCTCTCCCCAATGGTTCTAACGGTATCAATCAGCCGAAGGTCAACTCTCTAGGGGTAATCACTACCAAACGGGCACTTCGCAAGGATATCAAGAGACTAATCCTTGAAAGATGTTGTACCGAGATAAAAACTTCTAGCATCATCCCCAAAGAGTTCCAACCGCGACCGGGCAAGTATTATCTCTAAATCTCGCTTCTCTTTCAATTGTGGGATCATACTGATCTCATATCAACAATGATCCCACAAGGGGCAACCTATGAGCATGTGATTTTTACACCCAACTCTTGAGTTCGATGATAAATCTGTAATTTTTCCCTTGTTAGCTTTTCACATTTTGTAAGTTTCTAAAAATCATCTGGGAATCATCTGCCTTATTTCATTAGGCTTCCTTTTCTTAAAAAGCCCAAACTCGAAATAAAAACCCAGTCTGACCATGCAATGTCGTTAACGACATTGTAATGTCATTAATGACATTGTAATATTGTTAACAACATCGCCAATGTCATTAACGATATTGCCAATGTCGTTAACGACATTGCTTTGATAGCAGATTCAGAATTGCACTTTGTGGACTTTTTCAACCAAAATTTTAATTTTTTCCAACTTGCTCATTTTCCATCATTGAAATACAGCTGCCACATCCCACTAAAGACTTTGGATCCCCAACATTTGCATAGGGATGAGGAATTAAGTTGAAAAAATAGAAAAAAATCAAAAATCAAACTTTGACTACTTTTTGGATTAAAGGGAGCTCTCTCTTAAAAGAGAGATAATTTCTAGCAAAGAAGAGGGGAGAAAAGAAAGCTAGAATTTTCATACAAAAGAGAGAAGGGAGAGTTCAAAGTGTTCTTGAGCAAGTTTGAGTGTTCTTGAATGGTTTTTCTTGTGTTTTTGCATTAAACTTAGACTTTAAGCTTCCCACAATTTGAGATTTAGGGTTAGTTAGATTAAATCCTTGAGGTTTAGTTTTGAATGTAGAGTCTACAAAATCTTTATCACTTACTTGAAGGTTACTACACCTTCTAAAACATCTACTTTGGCAAGGAATAGATCCCTTCCAAAGATTTTTGGTAAATCACAAAATCCAACCAAAAAGAAACAAGGAGAGGTTCCTAGAGGACTTCATGGACCTTAAAGAAAATGGATCCATGAATACAGGGTAAGCCTCTGAGTTCCCAAAGTTTTTACTTACATTTATATGCTTTTCTTTTTGAAGTTTCGTTCTCTTTTGTGTTTTTTTCACACCAATCTGTTTTCTGGGAAATGCAGTATTATTTCAAATCTTTTTGAGTATTTTGTTTACATATACTTATTATACACATCTTGAGCTTTTTGGAATGATAAAGATCATCCAAATCAATTTAGTATGGCAAAAGTTATGATCATTTGAAGTTTCGAATTTTCGTTTTGCTATTGTGTTTTCTGCAGTTCTGGAGTCTCGATGTCATTAATGAAATTACCTATTGTCATTAATGACATCACAATGTTGTTAAAGATATTAACTAATTTCGTTAACGACATTGCCTTTGGTAGAATGCAATTTTGCTTTGTTTTGCTCCGTTTCGAATCGTTTAAGCCCAGAACGACCCTCTGAGACCCTTCTGAGTTTGGAAATGCATCATTGGGGGTAACAAACCTTTAAAATGTATTTTTTAGGATTTATTTATGATTTATTAATGTATTAATATGTTTATTAAGGTTTGGAGTAGCAACGGAAGCTCTTCGGGCCATTCATATCGATATCACCCTTCATAGCGAAGTCTGTAACGATATGGATGACATTGTTACCGTTGGTTAATCCAAAGTATGGCTCTATTATGCATGTTTGGCCTAGATTTATGTTTCTAAATGTTGTTCTAGGTTACCCACATAAAAGGAAATAAATTTCCCCTAATAACCGACCCAATAATATAACATGCGTCATTTCCAATAATAAAAATGACCAACATAGTTGAAAATAAAAATGAACAATTTTCACGAAATAAGAATTTTGAAATCTCCGTTGTTTTTACCTTGACCACACAGGTCTTGCCAAAATCCCAATCGAACATACGTGGTACACTCGGTACATATTTGTGTGGTGGAATTTCCCTTGTGCTAACTTTTGTGGATGCAGATAGATTAGGATAGATGTATGTTAGGGTTTAATTTCCTTCAGGTATCGCTTTCAATTTTGAAATCAAATGTCATATTTGTTAGGTATCGATGTATTCTAGGTGATTGTATCCCTTAGATTTCAATGTAGTTAGGCGATTTGTAAACCCCCAAATCTAATTATGTAATTCATCTCCCGAAGAATAGGCGCATTTAATTTCCTACGTGTTTACTTTCCGCGACTTACTTACCATCTTATGCATATGTGATAAAAATAAACTGAAAAAATCGAGTTTAGTTCAAATATTATAATTGTGGTTTCTCTCATAGTGTAATTTAACTCAAATGATGATGAAATAGATAACTCATCCCAGACTCGAATCTCTATTTTATAGTACAGATTAAGCAAACGGATCTAAGTTGTACCAAATTTTCCCAGAAGAGCTGATCCGGGTGGCGACTCTATAACACAGACTAGAGATCTTGATTTCGAGTATTTTAAAGCTTGAAAAACACTTTTCAAAGTGAAACACTCTTTTCTAATACGCTTTTCCAAAAGCAACCATTTTTCACCGAGCAGTGCAACCTGCTCCATTCGAAAACCCCATGCCTCATCTCATGTGGTCGGTACCTCGTAGCGTCCGCGCTGGTGGAACGTCATCCGCTCACAAGTACCTACACTAAGAATTTGAGAGGTAGCTAGAAAGGAGGGTACTTTCTGTAAGTGTCTACCCACTACAAAGCGTTCTCCACCTATTAAGGAAGGAATCACTAGAGGGTTAAAGCTTGGAAAGGAATCTAGGGATTAGAGTAGGCTAGGGGCCAAACCAGGATAAATCTGAGGTGTACTCTTTCCTTTATCTAATTTATTAACTTTATAGTGTTTGCTTATTTCATCATCGCTTTGTTTTATCTTTTTCGCTTGACAAACCAATCGAAGCTAAATAGTTTACTCAGTACAGATTAAAGATAAACAAAGTTAGCAAGGCTTATTAGTTTACAGTTTTTAGACTAAAACACACAACGTACTACTTAGCATGCATCTAAAAACTAAGAATCAATTTTTATAAATCCTTAAAAGTACCAAGTAATCGCATTCACCCCCCTCTGCTATATTATTATAGTTAAAGTAGACCAACGTTTCATTGTCATTTTAACTTTCAAACAAGGTTCACATACACCATAAGACTCCTAGCCTATTGGGCCCAAGTCACCACCTTTGTGTAACTTTGGTAAGAAATCTTCGTTGGCTAAGACGACAATGCCATAAGTAGGATGGCCTATCATTCATGTGTAACATTTCATGTTTAGTATTAAGAACATAAATGTCATTCATCAAAATTCCATTACCATAAAGAATATCATTTTTGTGAATCTAACAAACTTTATTATCATATAAAATCCCAAATCCATCTATTACTAAATGCGCCACAAAAATAATATTCTTAGTTACAACTAGAATAAAATAGCAACTCTTCAATTCTAAAACTAGGTCACCTAGAAATCAAAGACTATATGTTCCTATAGCCAATGTAGCAACCCATGCTTCATTTCCAACTTGAAGGTCCAACTCTCCTTTTACCAGCCTTCTACCATTCTGCAACCCTTACACAGAAGTATAGATATGAGTATCACATTTAGTATTGAATATTCATGTAAAATCATAAGGAACTATATTCAAACATGACTATACTTGAAGTATAAGCATCTTTCAGCTTTGTCTTCTCATGTATAGAAAACTTAGCCATTCTTAATATCATTGCATCTATCTTTACGATAGACACATTTTTATGCTCAACAATATTTCTCTTCCACTATGCATGCTTCATAAGTCTTCTTTTGACTTTTAGACATGTAATCCTTTTTATCTTAAGGTCCTTGTAAACTAATTAATCTTCTATATCATTTCGATATTGGATATTAATATGTACAAGCAAGTCAGTAATTTGGGATAACTTACAATCATGATTTTGAAGAGAAAATTTATTTTTTAATGCATCTTACCTTTCAGGTAGACCATTCAGAACTATCTCTTTAAAGTCCTCCAAGCTATAATGTAATCCCAAATTCCTTAACTTCTCTAAGTAGTCATATACTTACTTATATAACAAACTCTGCTGCTAAGGTGTCTTTCCCCATCTTTGGATATTGCATAAAACTTTCAAGTGTACCAATTATTGGAAGGTTTTAATCATAGACTCCAAGTCCATATCTCTGCACAAATCATTATATTTAGGTAGCATACTATTAAACATTAAGTCTTCTACAAGCTTATAGTCATATTGATGGTACCTATAATCATTCAATTCTCAAGCGAAGGCATATGTACCGGGGTGTTTAAACTGTGCTTTTCTAGAATATAAATAATATTATTGTTCTCAAGAACCTTTTTCATAACCTTGCACCACTCTAAAAAGGAATCACTAGTAAACTTGATATTGTTAAGCGGATATATATCAATCTTTACAAATAATACATATTCAACCAAGATATAAGAAACAAATTATTGTTTAGACTTAGCATTTGTATATTCATTTAATTTAAGGTTTTTAAATTAAATATTTCCTAATATTTTAAAAATAGTTTCAAAATTCAATATCCTCTTTTATTGATTGCATGAAACATGGTCTAACCATCTTCCTTAGTAGGTAGCATCCATAACTCAATTTCCTATTATTTTAAAAATAGTTTCAAAATTCAATATATCCTTTTATTGATTGCGTGAAACATGGTCTAACCATCTTCCTTAGTAGGTAGCATCCATAACTCATTCAAGATACCAGCTATCACGAGTCAAGATAACTTACACAACTATGGTTGGATCCTATCCATTTACCAATGCAATTGCTAATCCATTTGAGTTCCAATCCATGGAAATGCATAACCAATTATATGACTCCTCAAATGATGTCTCCAGCTAAAAATTAGTTGCGCTATCATGGATGTACTAACCCAGACCAGTTAAGGCTTAACACTAAGTCAAATAATGTGACCAGACGATGTTAAAGAAGAATGCATGCACTGAATGAAAAATTCATTTGATGAAAAAGTCCATATCACATATCCCAATTTTGGAAGATTAATTATTGCCTTAATACTTAATGGGGATTTGTTGGTCCAATAGGTCTTGCCTGATTTAGGATTTACACATGGACATGGACATGATTATGAAACTATAACTAATTTTGTCTAAAAGGTATTAGTAGGTCCAACCTTGGGGTCGTACTCAATTGGTATATCATAATCATTTAATCATGTAAAGATTCCAAATAGCATGCAAAATAAATAAAATGTCCAATGTTTCAAGTTCTTTGCACTTATGTCTTTAAGTTTTATTTTAACAATTTAAACTTTCATTGTAACACCATATAATGATTCCAATTCATTATACTAGAAATCAACTAATTCATAACAATCACTTTTAGTACTTAGAATCTAGTGCCAATGGATACTCCCAAATAGGAGAGGCCCCTTTAAAATGAATGAGCAATCAAGTCCATTCCTTATAAGAATAATAACAGGCCCATATGATTCATTTAACCATTGACTATTTTGAATTAAAGATTTCATTTTTTTTATTTAAGAATTATATGATATTTCAAAAACTTAAAGAATTTACAATGTCATGTAAAATATTGTTAATTCAAGATAACTACCCTGACTAAGTTTGAGCAACACTTAATCTAGTTATCACACATTTTCTACTACGATAAATAAATTCCTAGGTATGGCATATCATACATGAAAATATTTCATAAAATATATAGACCTAAAATGTTTCTAGTTAATCATACAATCGTATTAGGAAATCTTTATACCACTATAGGGCTACGTAGACAGGTTTGAATATGCAAAGCAGGCATGGTGAAATTTAAAAATTTAATCTACTCCCTAAGGATCTGTTAAGTGTGGTATGATTGACATATAATATTAGTCAATAAATATATTTACGTCATAAACACTAATTAAAAGACTTATCTATAGTTAAGGTGCATTACCAATTGACACATGTCCCAATGTTGGCATAGTGACCCATTCAATACACGCACAAGCTTCAAGTATAGAAAACCCTCTATAAATAGTCCACACAAGTACTATTGACTAAAACTCTCTAAAAAGGAAGGACCAAAATTATCAGAAGGCTGCTTGACCTACCTAATAATTATTTTCTATCATAAATCTTTAAATTCTTTAGTTCTTGTAAGAGGTAAAACTTCTATGAAGATATCCCCAAGAGCACCTACAAGAAAGAAAGAAGAAAAGAGAGAATGAGATGAAAATAATGAAAAAAATTGGATTTCTATTCATATGCATATTAAGCTATTAAATTAATAGTTTATTCTAATCCATATCTAAGTAAAAATGGATATGAAGGGCCAATTTAGTAAAATCAAATTAAAAATGGAACCGAACTACAATTTAGAGTCTTCTTGGGATATAGGCAAGAGTGCCTACGCAAGTTGGTTGTGCACCAGCTCATAGGCTCGAAGCCTACAAGCGAGATGTGTGCTATGCATAAGCCCGCTAGGACCACATAGCCTAGTATGTGCAGCTCAACACACTATGCGTAACTTACTTATTTAGTAGAGTGCTTTTGCACAAGGCTGTGCATGCCTTGTGTAGTCCTACTTACGCAGCGCTGCCATAAACTGCATGTAGGTTGCCATGAGAGTTGCCTAATAGCTCTTGCATAGTCCCACTCGTATAAGCATGCACAATATCTAGCACCTGCAAACCCCGTTTGCTCGGTTTTTTGTTTCTCCAATTTTATTATTTTTTGTTCATTGGTCAAACAATTAAAATGGTCTAACCATTTTTATCTTCTAGTTTATACTCTATCTAATTGTTCTTTACTTAACTCATTAAATACTCAAAGTGTGTGACATTACACAATCACGTAATGTTAAGTCGCCAAAGATTAACCTAGTCCAACTTCCATGTAAAAAATTGACTAGCATGGAATTTAAAATCATAGTGGACTCTTATGTCTTTGATTGATCATAAATGGCTCTCTAGCAATGGCCTATGATACCACCCTAATATTTGGAACATCATGTGCGATGACTTGAACCTGGTTTCTATGAGAGTATCAATACAATTCACTCCTTCCATCAAGGTTAAGTACCATTTAATTTCTTGGGCTAAGGTAATGTGTTATCCCACTAATAACCAATAGATTATCCTTATATTTTAGTCTTGATCACAAAGTACACATCTCAACCATGTTAATGTGTTTGGCTAGGATCCCATCCGATCAAGCACATACTTTAATCAGAAGTAGGGGTGTCCAAAACCAAACTAAAACTGAAATTCAAACCGAAACCAAATAAATAAACAACTGAACTGAACTGAACTCATTTTGATTCGGTTTTGGTTTTTTAAATTATAATATTTTGGTTACTATTTTTTTAATAAAAACCAAAGTAAAATTGAGTCGTACCGAATATATAAGAAATATATTTTATTTATACATTTTCGATTTATATATACATAAACTAATGTTAACACTATCTTTCTTTCTTAATTTTCACATTCTTCTTTTTATCAATGTCACGCTCTCTTTTTTAACTATCCAATCATATTATTTACTGTCACTTAATATTGTCTTGTATTTATAAAAAAAAGATAGTATTATCATTTCATTTTTTTCTCCATTTGTTTTTTTTAGAATTTACATGATTCAATTGAAATATCAAATTTATCTAATACATACCAAGTTAAGCAATGCATTACACTTTGAAAAAATAAAACTATATCAATAGAAAAATTATCAACTTAATCTCATAACAAAATAACAAAATTTGAACATCGCTCTTATAATTTAAACTATAAATATGTACAAAAAAATTTTTGTAGATTATAAATTTTAAGAAATTCGGTTAAAATCGAATTGAAACCAAATCAATTTTTTGGATCAAAAATTAATGTTCAAGCATTTTGGTTTCCAATTTCACTCTGTTATGGTTCGGTTTTGAATCGAAATACGAGTTTTGATCACCCCTAATCTGAAGTTTTCAAGAGTGATACTTCTAACAAGTGACCATGGTACAACTCCCATATATTGTTATATCTAGAGTAACGGATTCCTTCTTGGCTACTTAGCTTACCAACGGACAAATATGTTCTATACTTATCATCAAGTCTAGGATGTTTAAGTATGATCCTAATTATAGCAACATTTAAACAAGGTAATTATTATAAAATCGAGTGTTATCTTATAGCAGTCTCCAATGTATCTCCTTCGATACATTAATGTGTTGACTCTAGGCACAACCCATCAGCATTAGAGATATGCTACTTGGATCTAATCCAAGAAGTATGATGAGACATGTAGGGAATTGTCATCGAAAACATAACCGCGTCGGCGGAATTACCGGTTAAAATTTTCTCGAATTCCAATAGGATCTTCTCAAGAACCATTGATAGGGTTTAAAAAAGATTATATCATAGATAAAAACTTACTTGATAGTCTCTTTAAGAGACGGATGTCGTGAAGCTCGCAATTGGAAGCTCTCCAATCTCACATGCACGAACTACTCTCGAACCGGGACCGGTGCTAGCCGAGTGGACGAAGAACAAGAGATAAAACTCCAAAAATTAATCAAATCCCAAAAACAACAAATTGATTGCCGTAGACACCAAAAACACAATTGTGTAACAACCCAATCACCTTTTTTT
>CATIWQ010115694.1:0-21585 GCA_949673415.1 Euphorbia schlechtendalii | reverse complement strand
ATATTAACTACATTAAATAATAATTATTTTTCTATTAAAATTTTTATCTTTGTTCTTCTTTTTATTATTATTACTATTAATTTTTATTAAAGATTAATTAGAATAATTATTATTAAAATTAAAATTTATGGACCTGAACTGAACTTAATAGACCTGAATTGAACTTAACTAAACTGAACTGAACTTAACTTAACTGAACTGAACTTAATGGACCTGAACTGAACTTAACTTAACTGAACTGAACTTAACTTAATCAAATTGAAGGTAAAGAGAACGGGGCCTAATAGGATAAAACATGTATAGCACTATTTATGCCAAATTTCAAGCCTTACAAGATATAAATATTAACTAATTTGTTGGTTGAATTTCTAACATATTCGAGAAAAGTTTAATCATTCTGTACTTCTATTAAATTGAATGTTGCATTTATTAATCACTATTGTTTACCTTCCCAAATTTGGCAAGCACGGCCGTGTATCTACAGTATAACCTGTATAAAGGCATATGCTTAGGATCGGGAAAAAGTATTCATTTATCGAGATTATTAATTTATCGATAAATGCATAAAATATTCATTTATCGATAAATAAATATTTATTATTGTAAAGAGTATTTTATAGTATGTGTCATAGAAAAGAAAGAAAAAAAAGATACTTCAATTAAGAATTTTAAAAATTTTAATAAAAATTAATTAGTTCATGCATATATATAAAAAAAACTAAAAAGTGTAATATTTGCTTATTTATTATTGTATTCAAATCTTGGAAATGTAAGAAAATTTAGTGCAATGTATTGTATGTATGTAATTGTATTCATGTATATAGAAAACGAATAAATTTTATGTTAACTATAAAAGAAAAATGCTAAATGTTTAAACCATAATCCAAGATAATGTCTTCCCGAACCACAAGTTTTTGAATTAGATGAAGGTGTTGAAGAAATAGATGATGTCATCTCTAATTTAGGCTATAGAAATGTGATGGATATTGAACATCTTCTGAATTATCCTAATGAGAATGATGCAGCTATGGAATCACCTAAAGAGGAAGAGATTAGTCAATCTGTACAGAATAATGATGATAAGAATGATCTTGAACAAGATGATAGTAGCATTGTCCCACATGTATCGTCAAAGGAACCATTTCAAGCAATGACTACATTGTTAAACTATTTGGTATAACATGAACAAAATATTTCGGAAATTGTGTTCGCTCTTCAAAAAGTTAAGGATCAGATTACCTTTGATTTTGGTGAGAAGAAAAAACAATCAACTATAGATTCATATTTTAAGAAGAAATAATTATTGGTCATGTGTTTTTGCTGTAGAAATATATATAAATTCTGGATTTATTATAATAATTATTACTTTACATTTTTTATGGGCCTTTAATACTTTATTTTTAATTATTATCTAATGCATTTAATGAGATATTAATTTAGTATAACTGGCCTAAGTCGGGACCAGAGAAAAATATTTATTTAGCGAGAATATTATTTTATCGAATATTACTTTATCAAGGTTCTACTGTACAATCTTAAACCATGCAAGCATGGCTTGCTATTGAGCTTGGCCCGCTAATTCCTACTGTGGTTAGGAATGGGTAACGTGTTCCAGTCGATCTAGAGGATTATGATGACATTGACTTGAGGCTTCTCAAAGAGAATGTCACAATGATCAATTACTTACACTGTGTGCTAGATCTTAGTGAATTTAACAAGGTCTCGGGTTGTGAGAAAGCATAGGAAATCTGGAAGAAGTTGGAGATTACCTATGAGGGGACTGACAGGTTAAGGAGTCCAACATCAACCTCATGATAAGAGAGTAGGAGATGTTCCGGATGGGCGCCAGCGAGGGTATTCAGGCCATGAATACCAGGTTCATTAACATTGTTAATGAGCTTAAGAGGCTTGGCAAGGCATTCATCAAAGAGGAGCAGGTGAAGAAAATTCTCTTCACTTTTACCTTAGAGTGGGATGCCATGAAGAGTGTGATCGAGAAGGCTCATGATCTTAAGACCAACAGCTATGATGAGTTGATAAGCACCTTGCTGACTCAGGCGATGAGCCTGAGGAAATATACTGATGACTCCAGAAGGAGTAAAGGTAAGAGAGAGAGGGCAAAGCCATTATCTTGAAAGCTTATTCCTTTGATGTATCCACCAGTTGTGATTCTGATGAGAAAATGGCCCTTCTGACCAGGCATTTCAAACGCTTCATGAAGAACTTGAAGTTCAACAAGAAGAAGTTTCCTGCTAAAATCAAGTCAACTTAGAACTGACAAGGAGCTAAGGAATAACCTACGAAAAAACATAATAAAGACATCAAGTGCTTAGGCTATGGAGAAAAAGGCCATATCCAGTCAAGCTATCCCAAGACCAAGAAGGACAAATACAAGAAGAGGTTCGTTAAGAAGAATGAGGCACTTGCTGCCACCTAGAGTGATTTAAAAGAATCTTCATCATCTGATGAAGAAGCAACTAATTTCACTAATATTTGCTTAATGGAGATAAAAAATGAAAGAGGTGAAGGCTCAACATCTACTTTAAATAGAATTCAAACCGCTACTGACTCTGAAGCTGAGCACAACAAAGGGAAATCTCCTCAAACTGAGGTACATCCTGAAATCCCTTTATCCATTGAAGAGTTCACCCAGGTACTCTTTGATGTCATGAAACTAACCAATAAGTCTGGGAAAAACATCAAAGAACTATTGAGGAGAAGTGAAGATCAGGAAAACAATATTGCTTTCATTATCTCTTGATATCCGCTTTCTTTAAGAAAAAGTTGAGTATCAGGAATGTAATGCTAGTAAGCTCACTAAGCAATTAGATGAGTTGACTGCTGAGATAATATCTTTGAAGAAGGAATGGGTTCCTCTTCCAGCCAACAGTCAAACTTCAAGTAACCAATCTCGCAATTCTAAGAGGAAAAATTCCTCTAAAAGGAAGAAAGCGAGCTAGCCCAAAGCAAAAACGATGTGTGGTTTTTATGCCAAAACTGGACATGGTACAATTCTCTGTAGGTATAAAAATGGTTACTGTGACAAGTACGACTGGAGTAATTTAAGAACTGCTAACAAGGTAGGACCCAGCTCAAGAGCATGGGTACCTAAGAAAACGTAACTATTTTGCAAGTGAGCCTTAGATCCGCTAATGACTCTAGAATGTGGTATTTGGATAGCAGATGCTCAAGATATATAATGGGAGGTGAAAGTTAGTTCATCTCATTGAAGCGCAAAAGAAATGGAAATGTCAGCTTCGGAGATAACTAAAAAGGCAAGATTGTAAGTTGTGGTACTGTTGGTGTCTCTCCTTTAATTGAAGAGGTTTCTCTGGTCAAAAGACTTAAGTACAACTTGCTTCGTGTAGCCCAGATTTGTGACAAAGGTAGAAAGGTTACATTCAACTCAGCAAGTTGCTCAATTAGTGACTGTAAGAATGACTCAACTATTCTTTTTATTCCTAGAATCAATAATGTGTATATGATTGATTTATCCCCTGACTCCACTAATGTTTGTCTTGTATCTAAGAAGGATAATTCATGGTGTTGGCACACAAGATTGGGTCATATAAATATGAACATTTTGTCAAAACTGGCCAAAAAGCATTTAGTTGTGGGTTTACCTAGTATCAGCATCGAGAAGGATAAACTTTGCTCAGCTTGCCAACTAGGTAAGCAGGTTAAGAAATCATTTAGATCAATTAATCATGTAGCAACTAAGCGACCGTTGGAGCTCCTCGACCTAAATCTTTTCAGCCTAGTTTAGCCTATGACCTTGGGTGACAAGAGATTATCATTAGTGGTTGTGGATAACTTCACAAGATTCACTTGGGTAGTCTTGCTGAGTAGAAAACACGAAACGTATGAATCTTTTAACAAGCTTACTAATCGGATAATAAACAAAATGGGAACTAAAATCTGTAGAATCTGCAAGTGATCATGGATGTGAATTAGAGAACTTTCATTTCAAAGAATTTTATTCAGTACATGGTATTGACCATAACTTCTCTTCTCCTTATACTCCTCGACAAAATGGGGTTGTAGAAAGGAAGAATACAACCATAGTTAAAATGGCTTGATCCATGTTGAGTGATAACAATCTACCAAAGTACTTTTGGGGAGAAGCTGTTAACACAACCTGTTATATCTTGAATCAGGTTTTAATTCGCTCAATTCGGGAGAAAACACCCTATGAGCGTTGGAGAGGGTGCAAGCCTAAGATTGGTCATCTTAGATCATTTGGTTGTAGGTTTTTTATTCTTAACACCAAAGAGCAGTTAGGTAAGTTTGATACAAAAGCTGATGAAGGTATCTTTCTGGGATACTGATACTGAACTAACATCAGGGCTGTTCACCACTTTTTTACTAATAAGTTTAATAGTTTGTTCACAAGATTTGGCTATATATCAATGGTGCCAAAAACTTGTTCACAAAAAATATAGGTGTTGTCAGTACCTCTTATCAAATAGAAAAATGATGACAACTGCAAGTATACAATTGCGATGTAGTTTTAAAAGATATCGATCCCACAGGGAAGGACTAGTTCTAAAGATCGAAAAGGAAGATAAAATAAAGAAAATAAAATATATTAAAGTAAAGGTTAGGAAAGAACAATTAGAATGAAAAATGAGAAAATATAGGTATGAAAGATTAGAGAACCTAAATATATAGATTTTCTCTACGAAATAAGGATAGCAAAGAAAGCATACAAGTTCAACAAAGATGTTACGATTCACTAAACTAATCTAAAAGACTCAGTTCTAAATACCCAGATGTTCAATTATTCACAGCAGAGCAACACATGAAATGACTTTTCTAAACCTAGCGCAAACAAATTAAGACAATTATATAAACCTAGACAACGTCAATACTATGCTTAGTACGGGTCACTCTCATATAGCCATATTTAGCAAGTTACCATTCCAAAATGTTGGCTCACTAAACAGAGTTATATCACAGATCCAGTAATTATACACGATATTGTGAACCCCAAAATTACTCTTAAAATTAACTCCAACGCATATAACTTGATTAACATAAAAGACTTAACACGAAATATGCATTATGACACATAGACATATCATACACTTCGAAATAGAAAGTATAAGTAGAATGCAAAGCAAAGTTGTAAGGTATGAAAGTGAAAACTAAAGTTGATCAAACCATATCCACTCTTTAATGGGAGTCATCAATTCCTCCAATTCCTGCATCTGCTTTGAATTTGGTCTTAGCCTGTATAGAACCTCCGCTAGGATGTTATTCTTTCCGAATTTTGAACAAACGAATATTAAAGAACGAAAAATTTTATTGATAAGTGATTTGCAAGTACACTTATACAACAATCGCTTGAGAATATAAAGAAATCTAGTGATCGAAACGAGGAATCGAATCACTTAAACATTTTCTTGCTAACACTTGTGAACGTAGCGAACTCTCCATCTATACACACACTATATTTCTCTATAATTGCACTCTAATATTCTCCTCTCTGGTGGTGCATGAAATTTGTAAGGTTTGGAGCCCTATTTATAGAGTTCAAAGGGTTACGTCTATCCAAATGAAGAGTTGTGTCCATTGGTGGAAGATTGCATCTCTTCATTGTGATTGGTTGAGAAGCTTTGATTTAATCCACAATGGATAGGCACCTTTTCATGATTAGTTGACTTCTGATAAGTGTCTTTTCGTTGGTAGTTGATGGCAGTTGATCATGCTTATCTAGCGGTTGGTAGTTAAGAAGATAAAACAAGAAAACCATCCAAGTCGTAACCACGATATACATGTCACGACCGTGAATCTTTGATTGGTAAACTTCTGTTCTAAAGAAGAATAAGTCACGACCGTGAAATGCATTTTCTTTAAAATTCTCCTTGCAACTTCACCAATCTTTGACAGCTTCGATCCTAAGCCAAATCTTTGAGTTCCACACATCTTTTTGCACTTTTTTCACTCTCTTTTCATAGAATTCCACTTTAGATCATTTTACTCCCAAGATTTACCTAGTATCTACATTTTCATTAAAAACAACTACATACCACGTGAAATCTTTTCTATGAAGTATAAAAATGACTTAAAATATAGTGTTTAGTGTGTAAAATTATAATGACAATAAGTGTAATTATACACTTTTCAAGGGCATATAGAATATATGTCAAGCAAACTGGCCTATTAGAGAAGTCTATGCATGTGGATTTCGATGAAACTAACAATGTAGATAGACATCTATCTGATGAAGATGAAGGAGTAACCCAGTAAGAAAATCAACTCAACATGCCACTCTCTATGCTGCCAAAACGAGCATAAGAACCTGAAGATGAGGAAGTCAAAGAAGATGATGATAATTCTATCAACTTCAACATACGGTGAAGATCAACCTCCACCTCAGCAAGCCATTGCAGATCCTCCAATTGTTGATACGAGTCTACCAAGGGAGATTAGGACTCATTGCAACCATCCCCTTTATATCATAGTTGATGATGTTCATAATCTAGTGATGAAACTTATGCTCTTGTAGCCCAGTTTGAAGCTATTTAAATCTTGTGTGCTTTCATATCACATATGAACTTTAAATTGTTTCAAATGGATGTTAAAAGTGCATTCCTGAATGGATTCATTCAAGAGGAAGTGTATGCTTACCAGCCTCTAGGCTTTGAAGATCCGAAGAATCTTGAGCATGTCTTTAAACTGAAGAAAGCTCTCTATGGATTGAAATAAGCTACAAGAGCTTGGTATGAGAGGCTGACTAATTTCCTTATCAACAAAGGCTATGAAAGATGAAAAGCATAGATAACTGTGTTTATCAAGAAAAGGAAAGAAGATGTGTAGCTAGTCTAAATTTATGTGGATGATATCATATTTGGAGCAACTAATAAGAAATTGTGCAAGGAGTTCAACAAGCAAATGAAGAGTGAATTCGAAATATCAATGATGGGAGAGCTCAACTTTTTCCTTGGTCTTCAAATCAAGTAGACTGAAGATGGAATCTTCATAAGTCAAGTAAAGTATGCTAAAGAAATCCTTAAAAAGTTTGACATGGAGAATTTGAAGCCAATGTCCACTCCCATGGCCACATATACTATCTTGAGTAATGATGAAGCTAGAAAACCAGTAGTTAGAAAATTCTACATAGCAATCATAGGCTCTCTTCTTTATCTTACAGTTAGTAGGCCTGACATATAGTATGTTGTGTGCTACTGTGCTCGTTATCAAGCTGACCCCAGAGAACCACACTAGTAACTTTGAAGTGGATTCTTCAATATTTGCAATACTCTCTTGAAGCAGGTCTGTGGTATCCTGACAACACTGATTTCACTCCAAGAGGATTTAGAGATGTTGATTATGGTAGAGATAAGCTCGAAAAGTAAAGCACCACAAGAGGATGTCATTTTCTTCGAGAAGGCTTAGTCTCATGGTATAACTTGGAGCAAACTTCTGTTGCACTAAGTACAGCTGAATCTGAGTACATGGAAGCTGGAAGTTGTGTAGTACAACTACTATGGATCAACCAGCAACTAGAAGATTATGTTATAAAGTCTAATTATCTTGAAGTTATGTGTGATCACAAGAGCGCAATTAACCTATCCAAGAATCCAGTTCAGTATGGTAGGATGAAGAATGTCAACATTAGACATCACTTCATAAGGGATCATGTGCTAAGGGGAGATGTCAAACTGGAGTAAGTTCCTTCAGAGGAATAGCGCGCTGACATTTTCACCAAACCATTTCTAAGGGAGCAGCTCAATATTCTAAGGTAGCTTATTGGTATGGCGAACCTCATGTGAAGAAGAAGAAGTAAGAAAATAGACTAAGTGTTGATCAAGCCTTAACTCAGCCAAAGGGGATAACACGTGTCTAACACTATTTGTATTTTAAAGTAACGACATGATATTTAGTTTCGTGGATAAAATCAAAAACCTACATTTTTAAAAGATGTCCTTTTGAATTAGAACCGTTTTCTACAAAACTCACCATTTTAATAGGGCGGTTGTTTAAGTGATCATCTCAGCATTAATTTTGATTGTGAGCAGAGGAAGCGCCACGTATCTATAGTTGAAGAGGTTTATAAAAGTAGGAAGAAGATGAAGAGAGAGGTTACTTGAAATTTTCTGAATTCTAATCGCTTCTATCCAAAAGAAGCTTAATTTTTCTCCTTCTCAAAATCCTTTTCCTTTCTCTCACAATTGGCGATCACCAAAAGAACTCTGACTCTCTAGAGAAAATCAAGGAAGAAGATGTTTGTTCACATCAATGGGTTATGGCAGAGAATCACTTTTCCTACTGAAAGTGTATTTTCCAAGGTGGAATGGACCGATGATCTAGAGTTTGGTCCAATGTTCGAGGCAAACTATGAGAGCTTGATGTTTAATAAATTCATGCATAAAGTGATCAAGTAGTAGAATCTTAGCCAATTTTTACTACTTGAAGGCCCTACAATCAAGAGCCTCATGAAGGGCTTCTACCCCCACCCTCTACACAATTGAGGGATTTGAGGATGTGTTGCTAGTGGAGTTCAACAACGTCTCCTACCTCATTTGAGCGAATTTGGTGTCCAGCTTAGTGATTATACTATTAAAGGGCATGGTGCTAAGGAAGACAATAGATGAAGAAAAGGTGGTTGTCCCAGCAGATGCAGATTATGGAGCAAGAGAGATTGCTGCCTATGGGATGAGCTACAGAGACGGTGGTTCCAGTGAAGAAGGTATTGGACTTGCCTCACTTCAGCAAGCTGAAGTATAAGCATGTTCACACCTGCTATACTAAGGCTAAAGACCTAAAGTTGAAAATGTGAGGGTGGAACCAACAGTGTTCCCTAAGGACGTACTCAGGAGGCTGAGGATAATTTTGTGGTGGATTTCGAGGACTCTAGAGTGGAGACTGATAAGTGTATAATCACACTTATTATCATGAATTTTCAATCATAAAATGATATGGTTTAGAGTCATTTTATACTTCATATAAAAGATTTCACATGGTATGTAGTTGTAAAAAGATGGAATTCTATGTAAAAAGAGTGAAAAAGGTGCAAAAAGATGCGTGAAACATAAGGAAATAGCTTAGGATCGAAGTTGTCAAAGATCGGTAAAGTTGCAAGAAGAATTATGAAGAAAAGCACAATTCACGATCATGACATCCATTCACGGTCTTGACTTGTTATTCTTCAAATAGAAAGTTATCAACCATTAGTCACGATCGTGACATGTAATTCGCGATCGCGACTTGTGACAGTTTTGGTCAAATCTTCTCAACTACCAACCTCCTGATAAGAACGATCAACCGCCATCAACCGCCATCAACTACCAGATGAAAAGACATCGTTTGGAAGTCAACCAATGATGAAAAGGTGCCTTTCCATTGTGGATGAAGATAAGACTTTTCATCCAATCACAATGAACTGATATAACTCTTCACCAATACACATGACTCTTTGTTTGGATAGACGCAACCCTTCATACTTTATAAATAGGGTTCAAAACCAACCATTTTCATGGTGAATGTGAGTATGGTGCATGGTGGCATAAGCAGTAGGCATTGAATGATAGTATGCGTGTATAGATAGAGAGTGAAAATATATAGATATCGGTAAGTTCAAAGTCTTAGCAAGAAAAATGTATAAGTGATTCGATTCTTGTTTCGATCACTAGATTTCTCAACATATTTGAGCAATTGTTGTATGAGTGTAATTGCAAAGCACTTATCAATAAAATTTTTCATTCTTCAACATTCATTTGTTTGATATTCACAAAGAACAACATCCTAACGGAGGTTTTGTACGAGTCGAGACCGAATTCAAAGTAGACGTAGGAATTGCTGGAATTGATGACTCCTATTAAAGAGTAGATATGGTTTGATCAACTTTAGCTTTCACTTGCATACCTTACAACTTTACTTTATTTTCTACTTATACTTTCTATTTCGAAGTTTATGATATGTCTATGTATCATAATGAGTATTTCGTCTTGCGTCTCTTATATTAATTAAGTTATATGCTTTCGAGTTAACTTTAAGAGTGATTTCAAGGTTAACAAGATTGTGTATAATCACTGGATCTATGATTATAACGTTGTTTAGTGAGCTAACATTTTTGGAGTGGTAACTTGCTAAATATGGTTATGTGTGAGCGACCCGTACTAAGCATAGTAATATTGTTATCCAGGTTCTTATAAGTGTCATAATTCATTTACCCTAGATTTAGAAAATTTCATGTGTTGCTCTGCTGTGAATTATTGAATATTTGGGTGTCTAGAACTGTATTTGTTGAAGTTATCTAGTGTAAGAAATCTTCTTGATGATTTTACATGTTTTTCTCCACTATACTTGTTCTTAGGGAATATATATATATAGTTTACATCTTCTCTAATCTATTCATGCATCTATCTATTCATCAATCTATCATCCAGACCATTCAAACCCTACAAATTATCTTATTTCTTTTGTTCCGTAACTCTAGTTTGTCCTTATAACCAAATTCCTTCCTTGTGGGATTGATATCTTTTAAAACTACATAGAAACCGTATACTTGCAGTGGTCACCATTTTTCTATTTGATAAGCGGTATTGACAACACCTGTTCACATTTTGAACTTTTATCTTATCAGTAAAAAAGTGGGGAACAAGGTATTTGGCTTCATCGTCGAATATAAGCCCTTCTAAATTAGTATAATCAAAACCTTGCGATCAAGTTTTTAGTGCTGTTGCTGGGGAAGGTAAGTGTGTTCTAGAGATCAAATACTGGGAGACTACCGTACTAAGCCTAAAAATTGAAAAAATAGAAGGATTAAAGAATGCCGTGATCGCGACTATAGATCGAGCTTGTGAAGTTATATAGCAAAACCTTCTGTTTCTGTTTTGAAGCATCGCGATATGCCTTCGCGATCGCAACACGTGCCCCAGATTCTCCTTCAAATTTTAGATTGGTGTTTGTTTTTCAAATAAATGAGTTTAATCTTTTCTTTTCTTTTTCAAATTTTAGATTGGTGTTTGTTTTTCATGTTTTTTGTTTTTAGTTAAGTCTCTCACAATGAGGACATTGTGTTCTTTAGTGTGGGGGGGCATTTGTAAAAAATCCCAAAAAATCCAAAAAAAATCAAATAAATTAAAAAAATTGAAGAATATGAAAATTATCTTGATTGTGTGTTATTTTTACATTATCCATACCTATACAATACTAACATATGTTCTAAGGTTATTATGAGTGTTAGGTATTATAAGTTTGATGTTAGTGCAAATTTCGAACAAAATTTTTGTTTCGAGTTTGAGGGCACGTTGAGAGTGTGAAAACTTTTGGCACAACATTTAGCATTTGGCAAGGATGAGTGGTGAGTAACATTCGAGAGTAACATTCCAAGTAAGTTTTGATATATATTTCAATGCAACATGAATTAGTATAAGTTATATAGTTTTAGTTTAATGCTACCGATAAGTTAGTAGTGGAGTAATATCTAGTAGTATTCTTACTATGAGTTTTATATGTTATTTTCGAATTTGTCCTATAAGTATTGAGTGTGTTTAAAGTGTTGGGAAACTATAGCCATAATACTTTGAAAGTGATCAATAAAGGATGAGGGTATTAAAAGAGAAAAATCAAAAGAAAGAGAAGATAACAAATGAGTTATGTAAAAGGTGAGGAATGGTACGGAGCAGAAACTATAACCATTCAATGGTGAAAAAGAAAAAGTAGCATAGCATGAAAAATGGGTGCAAAGTACAAATCTGTAATTCAAAAACATATGCTTAAAAGAAAAAAATGAGAGAAAGTGGTATGGAGCATAAAATGCAACCACTAAAAAAAGGGGAGAGTGGTATGGAGCATAAAATGCAACCACTAAGAGTGTTTAGCATCCTAGGTTACCTAAAAATATCTTGAGACCAATCTTTGCAAAGTATTCTCCCTTTTTCCTTTACACTTTATACTATACTTGAGACAAGGAAATATTCGAGCAAGCATATAACACTTATATGAAGACGCAATTCGGTTAACCCTCCATTAAGAGCAAAGGTATGCAAATAAACTATATAATTTGCACATTACTAATTTGTGGAAAGTTTCAAACTTTTACTTGAACTTTATGCAATGTGGGAATGTGGTACTCACTACAATAGTCTTTCGCTAAATGAGGTACGAACTTGAATTACTATTTTATATACTTCTGTTGTGTTTACCTTGAGGACAAGGCAAAAGTTAAGTGCAGGGGTGTGATAAGTGTATAATTACACTTGTTATCTTGTACTTTCAATCATAAAATGATATGGTTTAGAGTCATTTTATACTTCATATAAAAGATTTCACGTAGTATGTAGTTGTTTCTTATGCAAGTGTAGAAACTAGGTGAATCTTGGGAGTGAAATGATCAAAGATGGAATTCTATGCAAAAAGAGTGAAAAAGGTGCAAAAAGATGCGTGGAATGCAAGGAATTGGCTTAGGATCGAATTTGTCAAAGATCGGTAAAGTTACAAAGAAGAACCATGAAGAAAAGCACATGTCACGATCGTGATTCCTGTTCACGATTAAACAAATCACGCCCGGGACTATCTATCACGATTGTGAGTTATCATTCTTCACAAGTAGAAAGTTACCAACTTACATTCACAATCGTGACATGTATGTCACGCTCGCAACTTGTTACGGTTTTGGATAACTCTTCTCAACTTCCAACCGCCGGATAAGAACGATCAACCGCCACCAACTGACAAATGAAAATATACCTTTTGGGGATAATAAATATATGAAAAGGTTCCTATCCATTGATGATAAGGATGGATTCTTGCATCTAATCACATTGAAGATGATGCAACCCTTCACCAATGGACACGACTCTTCATTTGGATAAACGCAACACTTCGCACTCTATAAATAGGGTTCAAATCAACCATTTTCATGCATGGTATGAATGGTAGCAGTGTATAACATGTATGACATAGATAGAGAGTGAAAGATATAGATTTCGCTAGTTCAAAGTGTTAGAGAGAAAAATGTATAAGTGATTCGATTCTTGTTTCGATCACTAGATTTCTCCACATATTCAAGCGATTGTTGTATGAGTGTAATTGCAAAGAACTTATCAATAAAAGTTTATGTTCTTCAACATTCATTTGTTCGATATTCACAAAGAATAGCATCCTAGCGGAGGTTCTGTACGGGTCGAGACCGAATTCAAAGTAGATGCAGGAATTGCGGGAATTTACAACTCCCATTAAAGAGTGGATACGGTTTTATCAACTTTAGCTTTCACTTGCATACCTTACAACTTTACTTTGTTTTCTACTTTTACTTTCTAATTCGAAGTTTATGATATGTCTATGTGTCATAACGAGTATTTCATCTTGCGTAATTTATATTAATCAAGTTATATGCTTTCTAGTTGACTTTAAGAGTGATTTCGGGGTTAACAAGATTATGTATAATCACTAGATCTTTGATTTTAACGCTTTTAGTGAGCCAACATTTTTGGAGTGGTAACTTTCTAAATATGGCTATGTGAGAGCGACCCGTACTAAGCATAGTATTATTGTTATCCAGGTTTTTTTAATTGTCATAATTCATTTACCCTAGATTTAGAAAAGTCATTTCATGTGTTACTCTATGATGAATTATAGGATATTTGGGCATCTAGAACCGAGTTTGTTGAAGTTATCTAGTGCATAAAACATTCTTGATTATTTTGCATATTTTACTCTATTATACTTGTTCTTAGGGAATATCTATTTACTTTTCATCTTCTCTAATCTATTCATGCATCTATTTATTCATCAGTTTACCATTCAAAACCTTTAACTCACTATATTTTCTTTCATCCCATAACTTTAATTGATCCTTAAAACCGAATTCCTTCCCTGTGGGATTGATATCTTTTAAAAATACATCGCAACTGTATGCTTGCAGTTATCATCATTTTTCTATTTGATAAGCGATATTGACAACACCTGTTCATATTTAGAACTTTTATATTATCAGTAGAAAGGTGGTGAACAACATACACCCCGATCAGCAAGAAGCCTTGCGATCTCCTCAAGTAACGTATAGGTGAACCCAGCCCAGACTTGCTCCATATATATGCTGAAGTAGCCTTTTAGAGGAGTTTGGACTTGCTCGTGTTGAGTTGGGAGCAAACATGGCCTGTCGATCAGCCATTTGTGCACCTGCACCTCAAAACAGATGTTCACTTCATGAGAAATAGACACCATATTCTCTATTCAAGGTGTGGGTCCCCTTGCATGGCTTTTCTATACCCGCCTTGGAGCTTGCATCGCCTATCCTTGTTTTCGCCTCTAGCATGTTGAGGACATAACTTCCTGGCCTCCTGATCAGGGTCATCCCCTTCTGTTGAGTTGTCTCCTCCCTCATATTCATGTACGTCTCTAATTAATGATTCGTCTGAATCTAATTATGGCCATTAATCAGGAGGAGGTTGTTGTTTAGTCATTTTTCTACACGCCCTTCATTTAGTCCTAATAAAGGGATGTTGGTTATTTCTATCAATGGATACCGACTGGGCTAAAAGGTGGTCTAGTTCTAAAATAAGCCTCGTCAGACGGTTAAAGGCCCTAACAAAAGCAGAGTCACCACTGGAACTACTAGAAGAGCTCATCCAAATTAAACAACAAATGGTCAGACCACGCCTCAAAATTGGCACCGCCCCAAGGAAGTCTGCCTCAATAAACAGGCCTTCCTCATAGAATTCGGCCCAGCCTAGAGCACAGGCCCAACATGGCCTGTAAACCCTAAAGTGCGGCCTGACCCCTAAAACCCCATTACTAATCCTCACCTGCAACGGCGATGAATCAGTGTGGAAATAACTGGAAAAACCTTTAGAAAAGGAGTTTTTTAGGGCTTTTCCCATGCCTTAAAGAACTAAAACGGCAAAGAAATCGTAAATTTCAAAAACATGACGATATTACAAACGGTAATCCCACCAGTGGGAGAGAAAAACAGAAATATTAAAAACATGCAAAAGCAAGGGCATGTTACGATCAACTAAGTTACTATATGCGCAAAGGAAAAAGGTTAAAATAAAATACTCACTTGTGATTAGAGCAGATGAAGGAACTTGGTCGGAATGTGAGGGTGAAAGCACCGCCGAAACAAAGCTGGTAGGAATTCCCATCAAAAGCACTGTTGCCGGAATAAAAGTGGAGATAGGAGATTGAGGAAGTAAAAGTGGGAAACATTGAAAATGGAACACCATTCATAGAGGTTTTGAATTTGAAAAGACGTAGAAGGCTCTAGAATGACACGTGCGTTACTTGGGAGGGCAATACGCTTTACGAAGCATTCCAACAGCTGGTAGCGAAATCACAAGCGCCAGGCGATTTTTGGGCCGACATCACCAACAAAGAGGTACAAGCTTTAAAAAGCTTCCCTAAACTTGTGGGGGGACTTTTGATAAGAAGCTATACTTTTTAAGCCTACGCTTCGAATTCAAGTCATAATTGATGGCTCCTTTCATGAGCCCTGCGTCTCTTATTGTGGTAATGCCTTAGCTCATTAGATGGGAGGCTTGATCGCACAAACCCCGCCTCGATGTTCAGACGGTGTCCACTAAGTTAGCAGAAGTAGTCAAACTAGTAACCACCAACTCCTTAAAAATGTGAAATGGATAAAACTTGGACTAAATCCTCCTTGATTTTAGGGATTATGATCCGATTTTGAATCCTTCAACTACCATGATTTGGGGGATCTTATAAAGTCTATAAATAGGAGGATGCTAGCTGCCAAAAAGAGGTTAACTACTAACTCTACATACACCCATTTTTCAATACATTATTCACACAAACAAAGCTTTCAAAATTCACTGACTTAGGCATCGAAGGCTCCCCAGAGACAAAGCCTCGACCCTCTTTTTGTCTTTATTTGTATTGCAGATTAATCTCTTACGATTGGTTCTATATTTCTGAAGTTCCACAAACACTCAAGTCAAATCTATCGAGAACTTTCACTAAGCATTCAGCACCCAACTCATTAATTTATCACGTCTGAATTGCCATTATTGCACTTCATGGAACCTCTCCAAATCTTGATCCACCATCAATCTTTACTATTACTATCCCTTCATTCAATATGATCGTCAGTTTTTTTACTATTTTTTTAGAAATATGAAAATTTTGAATAACCTGAAAATTCAAACCTAAGATCTCTATTTCTTACTCCAATTTGAAAGGAGATGTTGTCATAAAAAAGCTTAGTGGTCTATCTTTTTCTATTTTACTGTCGAAGCTGTGTAAGACATAATCATCTTATTACATATTGATATTATTTTGATCAATAAACAGAAGGTTTAAAACATCACTTCCTTGAGTGGTTGGCTCGAATCTTGAACTTTGAAATAGTCTCGAAGTGAGATTTCAAAACACCGCATCATGTTCAAATCATATAAAGTGTGATTTATTATAGGATGATATATATATATAACCCCAAAATGTACCTCATTGAGGTTAGAATCTCTTTTTGAGCATTCCATGCTCATAAAGCAATGTGAGATTTCAACAATTGCCATGTCAATTAAGAAAACGTGTTCTTTTACCCTTTCATTTTGGACAAAAAAAAAAAGAACTAGTTTACCCTTTGATCACATTCGAACCATTTAATGTCTTCTGCATGGTGTACACTCGTGTCACATGTCAAAATGTAACAAGTCAAACCAATAGTATTTATGTTGAAAAGTCAATCCAATGATAATGTGACAATAACACAAGTTGAAATTTATCAAAGTATACTAGTCTATTTTTACATTTCTTTGCTACATTAACAATAAGCGGGCGGTGTACATTTTATAGGTTAAATGGGCACGTAAAAATCATGTCATAAAACTATTTGTTTAGAAGTGAAATCCTATTATAATTTTTTGATACATCTTTATAAAGTATTTACGCGTTATTGAATTGATGTTATTGAAAGTAATTAAAATAGTAAAGATATGGATGAATGAGTTGTATGTATGGATTAAAAATGGTCACTATTAATTCACATTCTTCATGTGTACATTAACTAATCTCAGAGTGTCGGCGACAAATCATGTATTTCGTTGATTGGATTCTCTTATACATGAACAAGAGTATATTTCACACGAATCTCAATTTTTATCCATTGAGTATATAATGATTCGCTTCAATTGAAAGTAAGTATTTTTTTTTCTTTACTAATAATTAAGAGAGATAACTAATACATCAGTTTAATATTCAAAATTGAACATTAAAAAATCGTAATCCATTTCCTTTTACGTAATTAATTAAATTTTAATATATAATTAATATCAATTTTTATTGGGATTCTCAATTTATATCTCAATTCTATTCTAGATGGTTGTTACATATACTGATGTTACTGAAATTCATTATTTGAGAACTATATTTATTTAAAAGGTTAATGAAACAAATAAATAGAGGTCTACATATTACAGGTTTGGTTAGTTCAGTATGTAGTCATATTGCCGCACGTATGCATAACTTAACAGAAAAATGAATTTATTTTTATTTAATGGAAGTACTTACTAATTTCGTTTTCAAGATCATATCAGGTACTTTCAGAAGATAAGATGCTTGAAGATCTTATTCACCAAACTTTAAAGTGTTAAGTAAATTATACATCTTCATTAGGACTATTTTATTTTTTAGCTATAATTTGCTATTGCTAATAGCATTTTACAAAATATTTAAGAAGTTGTAACTCAATACTAAACAATATATGATGCCGAAACCGCAAAATGCATAGATTAAAAGTTTCCCAACAATCGCACAATTACAAATAAAGAATCTATTTCTTGTAACAATATCTGACTAGACAATTTTACTATTAATTTTGAGTTTGCTTAACAGTTCAATAGCTTTTTCTTTGTTAAAATGAACTATTTAGTATATTCACTGCGTGACAAGTTTTTTTTATCTCCCAAAATCTTAAAATTATTTAATTTGATATAGATCATTGTATATGTACCTCATATTTCAAGGTAAATTTTAAAAACATGTCTTGTGATTTAACCGTTTTCCATAAAGGTCTTTTTAAATTTTTTAAGAAAATTGCTTGTGATTTAAAAGTTAGCAAAAAGAGAGAAAAATAATGCTACGAGAGGTATTTCAAACCATTCAACATTCCTATAATTTAACCATATTATTTCAAAATTATACATCAAAATTTGAATAATTTCCAGAATTTCTTCCATTTATTATGATTTTTTAAAAGTTATCATCAACTTTAAATTAAAAAATATTTGTGCTTCTAAAAAAATTCTGAAATTTATTATTAAGGTGTATTGTATTTTTATTAACTAAGTTTCAAAATTGTAGTTCAAAATGACATAATTAAAAATTGGAAATCTTCTTTTACCCAATTTTGAAAACACAAGCACCATTTTGCAAAAAAATAAATTTCACAAGTACCTTTTACAAAACTGTCAAACCACATGACATGTTCTTAAAGTTTTTGAAATGCTAGCCGCCGAATAAAAAACTCCCAGATTCTGTCGATTTCTGCTGGTCTCTGCCATCGATTGTTGCCGGTTTCAACTCTGCTGGGGCTTTTGCTCAAGATGATGGCTCTGAAATTCTTTATCAGAGTTTTCATTGCCATCTTTTTTGGTTTACAAAGTTCTGCTCCACCTCGGAAGTTTGCCGTGAAATCATCTTATGCAAAGATTTTGATTGGAAAAGTCGCATCATCTACTCCCAGAATGGAAACATCCAGGATTTCGGAGATAGGTGGGTTTAAGAGCGTGTATATCGTAAATGATTTCTGTGAAAATTAGCGAATAAGTTTGTTTTGATGAAGGGTAATATTTTGAGGGTTTGAAAATTGATCTCATTCGATAGGAGCTTTTACTCCATCTTGCTTGAGTCAATGGAATTAAAACACTTGGAGTGGCATAGGGGGTAGGTTCAATTTGCGGCCCGAATTTCATCTGTGGGTTCCTGATGCAAATCTTGATCTTCTCAATCATACAAAGGCGATACAACGTGCATTGGAAGTATAAATCAAAGGACGAACAATAGTTATGGTAAGTTCGATAGTTCATAACATCAAAAGCGATTTACGAAAAACACCGAGAAGGGATGTAGATGGGGATTAAGAACCCTTCTTTTGTCAACTCGAAAGGTAGTTTTATGAAGGTTAACCTCATTGAAGGATGAAAGGTGAAAGATCATTCCAGTTCATCATCGCGGGACTCACATTGGAGTCTAGAAGAAAGGAATAATCGACTTCAAGTCTACAATCCAGATGGGATTAGCTTGGTAGCTCATCTTCGACAAGAATAGGATGCAAACTCTATTCATGAAATAAATAGTTTGATTTCAAAAACTTCCCATCTTGGAAGTGGTTCTTCATGGAGTGGAATCTTCACTGATTTTCAAAATAGCTTTCGTTATGATGATGGCAAGGATGATCTTAACCCGCACCAAGATTGCAAGCTGATTTTGGTGTGGGCAGCCAGCTGAGTTGCTCAAAGGGAGACAAATTGTACTTTTAACGCTTTTCTATGTGGTGGCGGCTCCACATATTAAGATGTAGTGTCCATGGACACCATAAAATTTTGAAAGTTAGTATTATATTATGTGTATTAAATACATAGACTCCACAAAAATATGTGATTTGACCACTATTAATTCTGACATAATCATCTCTTTTATATAATAATTCTAACTAGAAAAAAGTTATTCTCGATATTATTCAAATAAATATTTATTTACATATATGTTTAAAACAAATTTTTATTTTTATATATTAATGCTTAACTTAGATATTTTATGTGTGTTCTTCTATTACATAAATGTCTTTTTGGTACCATAGAAATTGTTTCTAACTTGTTTGATTTTTTTAATGTTTGGTGTTTGACTTGTCCAATGTTCATCAATTAATTAAGTGTAAGATCTACTAAATTTCAGTATATTAACAACTTAAATAAAGTGAAATAACACTTTCATCATTTGAAGCATGAATATTTTTCATTAACCATGTACTTGTCAATCATCAATTATTCGTTGAATTATCATACAAATGACTATATAAAACACTAATAGCTCGTTTGGCTGGAAGAATAAAATAGAAAATGTATGCATTTATGATGCATGAGTCCGACGTCGGAGGGAATAGTTGTTCATAGTTTCCATGGGAATCACTTAGCTATTCTTCTTTGATATGAAGGAATAATTATTCTGTGATTCCCATGAAAACTATGAAGAGTTATTTTCTCCTACGTCGGACTCGTGATGTTTTTGCATATTTCATTCCACAAACTAAACGATCCCTAAATATGTGAAAATTGAATTGACAAAATACCAAAAAACAATTTCAATTAATATTTCAAACCAAACGACATTCAAATTATAAAAGCACAACACACAAAATTTTAATCGTTAATACTCATGGTATAAAATGTTTGGACTCACCACTATTTCTATGATGTTACTATTTATTTTCTTTTATCTTTTTTCGTGTTAGTTGTTTTCCTTTTCCTTTTTCAATAAATAGGACTGGTATTTTCCGTGCACACCTTTATCCAAAAAGTATGTATGAAATCACACATATATTAAAAGGATTTACAAAATCACAATTTAACTGTTTAGTTACATGCTACTTCAATAATTTCGTATAATGTTTTACAAAAGAATACATCGGAAAAATTGGGATGTGTATGAAGCTTGTAATGTTTAAAGATATACTATTATAGTACATTCGATTATGTGACAATTAAATAACATATATGCACTAATAAAATTACACTTAATTGATACACATTTCAAAATGGAGGTAAATGTGATGATTTATTACGAGACTCTCAAAAAAATTCATATTTAAAAATAAAAATACGCTTATATACATATCTAAAATTAAATGAAATCTTAGTAACTAAGAAAAAAAGATATAAATAGAACATGTTAATTTCCAGATTACTCTAATAAAATAATTTATCAACTATCCAATTGGCCGAAACTTAACATCGAAAAATATCGTAAAAATAATAATATCAAAGTAATGGTTATATTACATCCAATTAAACCTCAAGCAACACGTACGTTGTTTTGGCAAGTATATACCAAGCACTAATAAGTAACCAACTCGTGATACAGTTTGAAATAATAAAAAAAGAGAAAATCAGTTTGTTTTGGAAAAATATCACAAACACCAACTGAAGGGTAAAAATATTTAAAAGAAGAAGGAGAAGGGGAACGTGAGTTCAGTAGTGGAAATCCAATACTCAAATTGCTCTCTCAACTTCTAATGCCAATCAAATCTCAATCCTACGATAACTGCGCCATGGAATTACTCCTCGTCTTCTTCCCGGAGTTCAATTCCTCCACCCCAACCGCCGCCGCCGCTGCTGCTATCAATCTCGACAAATCCTCTTCTCTCGGTAATTCCTCTCCCAATTCCACTTCCATTGCTAAAATCATCAAAAGAACTAATCCTAACTGTTAACCAAGGATGGTGTAACCCTCTCAAATGTCCATCTGCTCAAGCAGGGATTTACAATCGAAATCCGTCTCGCTTGTCACAGGTATGTTGAGCCGCTTCCTCCAGCGAGACATCGGCCAATCCATCGGTGCTGCAACAGAAAACTGCTTCCTTTAGTGAAGGAGTGGATGAGAGATGATCTAGATTCT
>CATIWQ010115646.1:0-13894 GCA_949673415.1 Euphorbia schlechtendalii | reverse complement strand
AAGGATTCGAATCACTTAAACATTTTCTCGCTAACACTTATGAACATATCGAAAAGTAAATAATTTCACTCTCTATATACGCACACACTATATCTCTCACTTTTTCTAATTCCAATGCCACGAAATTTGTGAGGTTTGGAGCCCTATTTATAGAGTTCGAAGGGTTGCATCTATCCAAACGAAGAGTTGTGTCCATTGGCGAAAGATTGCATCACTTCATTGTGATTGGTTGAGAAGATTTAATCTTATCCACAATGGATAGGCATCTATTCATGATTGGTTGACTTTTGATAAGTGTCTTTTTGTTGGTAGTTGATGGCAGTTGATCATTCTTATTTGTCGATTGGTAGTTAAGAAGATTTGACCAAAAAACCATCCAAGTAGCGACCGCGACATACAAGTCGCGACCATGAATCTCTGTTTGACAATTTTCTACTTCTAAAGTATATCAAGTCGCGACTGTGACATAAAAGTCAAGCCCGTGAATCTCTGTTTGACAATTTTCTACTTCTGAAGTGTATCAAGTCATGATCGCGAATTGTTGTCACGACCATGAATTGTGTTTTTCTTTAGAATTCTTCTTATAACTTCACCGATTTTTGACAGCTTCGATCCTTAGCCAAATCTTTAAGTTCCATGCATCTTTTCACACCTTTTTCACTCTTTTTACATAGAATTCCATTTTAGATCATTTTACTCCTAAGATTTACCTAGTATCTAAATTTACACCAAAAACAACTACATACCATGTGAATTCTTTAATATGAAGTATAAAAATAACTTAAACTATAGTGTTTAGTGTGTAAAATTATATTGATAATAAGTGTAATTATACACTTTTCACTCATTTACTTTAAGGGGCCTCTCCTACCTACAAATGTCCATCGGTATTAGGTTCAAAGGACTTTTATGACTTAGTCGATTTCTAGTATGGGAATTAGATTCTGCATATGGTTTTATAGTTATAGTTTAAGTTGTTAAATTAAAACTTATAGATATAGGAGAAAGAACTTAAACATGGACCTTGTTTGTTTTACATGCTATGTGGAATCTTGGCATAATGGAATGATTATGATGTACCAATCTTGAGTATGATCCCTCAAATAGCTCAGAATCATTGTTATCATAATCGTATCCATCGTTAAGTCCTAGACTAGGGCGAGACAAGCTCCACCAATGAAATCCCTATAAAAAACATTAAGGCAGTAAATAGTCTTCCTATTATAAATCGTGATAGAAACCTTATTAACAGATGTAAGAACATGTAAAACATGCTTTCCCTTAACATGTGTTTAACCATGAAACTAGATAGGGTTATAGCCTTAATATAGTTAGGTTAGTTGTCCATATCATTGTAGTTAATGCTAGATTGGAGACATATTTGAGGAGTCGTACAATTGGGTATGCATGTCTCGAGAAAGAAAGCTCAAATGAATTAGCAATTTCATGGAATGAAAATGTATGAGTTCTAGCCATGGTTGTCTATTGTGGCTTGACTTGCTATTGCGGGGGTTACCTTAGGTTAGTTATGGATGCTACCTACTTATGAAAATTGTTCAACCATGTTTCCTGAATTCAATAGAAAGAGCTTTTCAAATGATGATAAAAATAGTAAGAAAGATGTGTTGAATTAAAGACCTTATATTAAATGCATGTACATATGCTAATGTCTAAACATTTCAATCTTATATTTAAGTTGAATATGATCACTAACGACAACACTCGTATTTATACTGATCCTCTTGACAATATAAAGTATGTTGTTTACAACTTCAATGAGTTGTTTGGTACTGTCAAAAGATTTCTTCGAAACTGTTATCTCGATTATGTTCTAGGTGATCCAAGTTCGAAACACCCCGATAAGAATACTTTTTCATGTGAGATGAATGATGACGAGAGGTATAAGGGAAATTGTGAGTTTGTTGTAGAGCTCATGTTAGACATCATGCTCTCAAAGTACAAACATGTGTACAAAGATCTCAATTTAGAATCCATAATTAATCATCTCCACCAAGTGAAACATCTGCAAAGCAGGCTATCTTATGGTAAATTGTAGGGAGAAACCTTGGTAGTGGAGTTTTTCATATACATGTATGATAACTCTGAGCAGTTAAGGGAGCTACGCATTATATACAATGAGAAATTTTTGAAGGAAATGGTATTGAGGGGATTAGTCGATAAATACGATTCTTTTAGAGAGATGCATAAGGAGTATTTTCCGGATTATACTTTGACTCTACTCATGGACTTGCTCAAGATATTTGAGATTGAGTTTAGAAATAAACTTAAAGATCAAATAAATGCTGAGGACCTTAAGTTGAAGAAATAAACTTAGAAATATACTTTGACTCTACTCATGGACTTGCTCAAGATATTTGAGATTGAGTTTAGAAATAAACTTAAAGATCAAATAAATTCTAAGGACCTTAAGTTGAAGAAACTTAAAGGTTTAAAAGTCAAGAGAAAGCTCATTAAGCCGATACAATTATAAAGAGAAAATGTTTCTCTTGGTACAAGCTCATTGGATAATGATGAGAGTTGTGGCTCGAACTTCTAAAGGTATGTTTATACTTAAGAGTTTGTTTACAGTGCCTTATGAGTCTATATAGGTATTGGATACTTTTCGTAGTACTCATATATGTACTTCTGTGCAGGGGTTGCGAAATAGTGGGAGGATTGCAAAGAGGAAAATGGACCTGAGAGTTGGAAATGGAGCACTGGTTGCTGCAACATTTGTAGGGACATATAGCCTTCATTTGCCTAATAGCCTAGCTTTAGTTTTAAACAATTGCTGTTACATTCCTACCAAGCTAAGAATATTATTTTATGTTCCGTGTTTAGCAATAGAAGGATTTGAAATTTTATTTACACATAATAAAGGTCAAATTCAATGTCATAATATTCTTTATACTTATGGCATGTGTTTGAATGGCATTTATGTTCTAAATACTTAATATGAATATTGCTAAGAAATCAAAGTTAAATAATAAGAAATCTTCATACTTGTGGCATTGTCGTGTGGGCCATATTAATGAGACTCGCTTAACTAAGTTACACAAATATGGTGACTTGGCCCAATGGAATGGGAATCTGGTGGGGCATGCGAACCTTGTTTAGAGGGAAAGATGATAAAGACATCTTTCAAAAGAAAGGTTCAACATGTAACAAGCACATTGGAAATAATACACTTTGATGTATGTGGTTCAATGAGTGTTAAGACACATGAAGGTTTCATTTACTTCATAACTTTTATTGATGATTACTAACGATATGTTATTTGTACCTTGTGAGGCACAAGTCTAAAAGATTTGATGAATTCAAAGAATTCAGAACAAAAGTAGAGAAATAGCTTGGGAAAAGTATCAAGACCCTTCGATATAATCGAGGTGTCGAATACTTAAGCCAAGAGTTTTAGGATTATATAAGGGATAATGGTATTTTATCCCAATAGTCACCTTCTTATACACCCTAAAACAATGTAGCATCATAAAGGAGGAATAGAATTTTAGAACCCAAGTTTACAATACTTCACAAATACTTAAACGTTTTGGAAATTGCAAACTATATAAGCTAGAGAATCTAGTTGAGTACTAAGTAGACTCTTAGTTAATGAAGCTGACTTGAGTTTTGTTTAAGGAAAAACAACTCATTTTTGTTGAGTCATTAATTAAATTATGACTTAGAGTCGGAAAAGCTAAGCTGTGCTAAGTACTACGTAGTTTAAGTAAATATCTTCTCAGCATGTGCTGAGTCCAGCTTTTATTAAGTAAAAACAGTTTCCTTGGACACTTTGAGAATTGAATGACACACATGCGTTTAACGTATTCTGTGAGAGATAGAATATTCTTTAGATGCTTTTCAGGTTAAAAAGCACTGAAATTAAAGAAGATTTTAAGTGGTCCTCACAAGACAAAAGGTCTCATTACGGAATGTCGAGAATTCTTCACAAAAGTCCAAGGCAAAAGGAATTCTCTGTCATGCACCGTTTCTCAGTGTCTTCGCGTGACTATGCCAACGTCAGTAATGTCAACCAATCTGAAGATTCCATGTTGCATTCTTGCGCACCTCTCTCAAATCGAATTGCTTGAAGATAAATGAGATTTTGTCAATGGAATTATATCACGCCTCGATGTTAAACTTTCAATCTCTAAACGTCCTGGAATTTATCTCCAACTGGAACATTCAAAAGACATGACAAGAAGAGAAATTGAAGATTAGCGAGCCTTAAAAGAGCTAAATTGCTACAAAAATCCTTCTAGCTTCCAATAAATTCCATTTCAAGCAACAGTAAACAATCCATTTTCACATCTATTTATAATCGAGAGAATCACTTAGTAGATTAACATTGTAAGGATTCAACAGTTTATAAGTTGAATCTAGTTCATAATTCTTTATCATCTTTGAGTGATAGTTTGGGAAGGGTACCCAAATTATGTTGAGTGGTAGATTAGAAAGAAAGGTACTTTCTGTAAAATTTTTCTACCCATTGTAAAGGCTACTCCGCTTAAGTAAGGAAAGATCAACTAGTGGTTTTAAGATCGGAGTGGGTATCCGGGGACTGGAGGTAGGCTCGGGGCCGAACCAGGATAAAACTAGGTGTTGACGTTCTTACTTTCACTATCTAGTCTTTATCATCCAGCATTCTTTTTGTGTTAAATCGTTTTTGCTTTAAACACCAATTCATGCTAAGTAGGAACTATGCAAGGAATTGAAGATAAACTGTTCAGCACAGCTGAACAGTTTGTAAGTTTTAAAGTGCTTAGCATCACATATCTCAACATGCATTTAAAACTTAACTTGGTTCAAATTATTTATAAAAATTAAAAGTAACTGAGAATCGCATTCACCCCAATTTCCTATCATTTATAAGCCATACAAGGACCAACAAGAACCTTACTTGATATGGTTTTGTCTATGATGAGCCAATAAGAATTCATCAAATCCTTTTAGGGTTATGCACTTGAGAGTGCAATTCATATTCTAAATAGATTACCCTAAAATTCAATATATCAAACACCATAGAAAGTGTGGTATGGTAAAAAACCAGTTCTTTCTCACCTGTGAATTTGGGGATATCCTGCTTATGTTAAAAGGACTAATTAAGATAAGTTTGGTGTTAGGTCTAATAGGTATCTTTTTATAGGTTACCCTAAGGAGATTATGGGTTAAACCTTTTACGATCCCAAAGAATAAAAGCTACTGGTTTCTAGGAATGCTCAGTTCTTCGGGAAGGAACACATACTTGAAAAAGCTAGTGGGAGCAATCTTGAGTTGGATGCTAAAGAAGATTAAATAGATAATCAATTATTTGATCCTACACTAGTTGTGAGCAAACAATGTTTTTACCCGTGCCATCGCTTTGAGGCGTCGACCCCTTGAGATGGGGCGTGGGGGTTTTAAGAAAAAGGAATAGAGAATGAAAAGTTTTATAAAGACTCGAGGCCTAAATCTCTCACCTACATTGTTACTAAGTCACCACCTAGATTAGCTCTTCTAAGAAATTCGGTATAGCCTAGATCCGTTAAGCCTAAACCACACTATAGTAAAGAGATTTGGGTCCGAATGAGTTACATACTTCTTCGTTATTTCAGTTGTAATTACATACAATCGACCACCTTTAAGACATTTTGATTTGTTTACTAGTCATTTTCAATTATGTAGAGTTAATCATAAGAATGCGGAAAGCAATAAATAAAGAGATAAACAAATAAAAGAAAGAGATAAAAAAAGTAAATATGAGGCTTCTAACCTAAAGGGGGATATGATAAATAATAATAATACAAATCATGGGGTAATATACAAATAGTCCTAAATACAAATGATCTAATAATACATTTTATTTACAATTGGGTTACCCGAAGGAAAATAAAACCCTAACATTAATATAACATATACTACGTGCATCCGCAAAGGTTAACACAAGATATATCACAACATCAAGGCATATTTAATTAACCAAACAAGATGCAATTAGTAGCATAAATTAGATTAGGGTGAATTGCATGCTAATGGATTTAAAAGTGTAGAATTCGGGTTCCCCGTGTGGTTTTATTGGAAACTAATTTGTTTTAGACTCGATTTACCAAATTTTTTTATTTAAGATTTAACCATGGCATAAATGATGTCGTTTATGGGGAAAAAGGGATTTACCATCATGTGGGGCCTAAAACAGTAACAAACATTAAGAAAATAAACAATCTAGGCTGAAAATACAAAAATGATAGAAATAAAACACAAAATCACACCGAAGAGTTTCCAAAAGCTTCGAATGTTAACCCTCTGACGTGAATCTGCAAATTTTGGAGCCATAAACATCGAAGAAAGTGATCTCAAAGTCTTTTTCTAGTCGATTTGGTTGTAAAATGCAGAAAAGAAGGTTTTTTAGTGAGGGAAATAGGAAACCCAAGAGTTAGATATTTTGTTTGTAACTTGAACTTCAAAAGGAACTAGGAATTTTTGGAGAAAAAGCATCGAAAAAAAGGACATCGAGAATTTCCTAACTTTTTCTACAAAATCCCAAATTTTCTCTCTAAAAATTTTCCCAAAGAGATAAAGTCCAACCCTTAAAAAAATCTAATATTTGACTTATATATTGGCTGGTGGAATATGTAAATAAGAGAAGTTTGAAGGGCATTTTTCAAAAAACAAAATGAAAATAGGGGCAAAGAGGTTTGGCAACAAGTCAGTCGGGACTAGCCCAATTGGGCAAGCCGACACCAGCCTAATTTGGGTCGGTGTCGATCCCTTCAATCGTAATTTTATGGAAATCTCATCTCCACAAATCGGCTTAAACCCAATTTAGCAAGATACATCTCCATCTGTTCATGGAGGCCTAAGGTTTCCAAGAATACAATATCAAGAAAGATCATACCATTGATTTCCAATTTCTTCAGAACTTGGAATCTTTTCCCTTCTTCACGTGATCGAATCAGAAAAGAATAACCATATTCTTGTTGGTAATTCGGGACTTCCCTTCTATTTGTGGCTACCTTAACACGAGGCATATTGGTTTTGAAGTAAAGGTTTGAAATACACAATCTTGTTAACCCCTAAATCACTCTTAAAGTTAACTCGAATGCATATAACTTGATTAATATAAATGACGCAAAACGAATTACCCATTATGATACATAGACATATCATAAACTTCGAAATAGAAAGTATAAGCAGCAAACAAAGTAAAGTTATAAGGTATGCAAGTGAAAGCTAAAGTTGATCAAACCGTATCCACTCTATAATGGGAGTCGTCAATTCCCGCAATTCCTGCGTCTACTTTTAATCCAGTCTCGACTTGTACAGAACCTCCGCTAGGATGCTATTCTTTGTGAATCTCGAATAAAAGAATGTTGAAGAATGAAAACTTTTATTGATAAGTGCTTTGCAATTACACTCATACAACAAATGCTTTTATTTGTGTAGAAATATAGTGATCGAAATAGGAATCGAATCACTTATACATTTTTCTCGCTAAGGCTTTGAACTAGAAAAATCTACATAATTTCTACTTTCTATCTATACATACACGTCTAACATGTATCACACTAACAATCCAAATTCTCTACCTATGAAAATGGTTGAATTTGAACCCTATTTATAAAGTACGAAGGATTGTGTCTATCCAAACGAAGAGTCGTGTCCCTTGGTGAAGAATTGCATCACTTCATTTTGATTAGATGCAAAGATTCATCCTCATCCACAATGGAAAGGCACCATTTTATGATTGGTTAACTTCCAAAGGGTGTCTTTTCGGTGGTAGTTGATGGCGGTTGATCGTTGTTATCTAGCGGTTAGTAGTTGAAAAGATATAAACATTAACAATCACAACTTGCGATCGCGAATTACAAGTCACGATCATGAATTACATGTCGCGATTGTGAACATTGGTTTGCAGTTTTCTATTTATGAAGAGTGACAAGTAGCAACCGGGAATGGGTGTCACGATCGTGAAATGCTATTTCTTCATGATTCTTCTTTTCAACTTTGTCGATCTTTGACAATTTCGATCCTAAGCCAAATCCTTGTATTCCACGCATCTTTTTGCACCTTTTTCACTCTTTTTCTATAGAATTCCACTGTTGATCATTTCTCTTCCAAGATTCACATAGTTTATGCACTTGCATAAAAAACAACTACATACCACGTGAAATATTTTATATGAAGTATAAAATGAAAGAAAACCATATCATTTTATGTTTGAAAATGTCATGATAATAAGTGTAATTATACACTTATCAACCCACCGTTACTAACTCCAAGGGAAGGATTGGGATTCGCCCTAAAGCATAAGATATAAAAACATAAGCAGCCATCCTTTTGGAACATGGTCAATGTCTAAGCTATATAAAGGGGCTAGTAGTATTTGGGGGGTAGTGAACCATTCATGATGAATGGGTAGGAAGTGCCAGGCTTTGAGATCTTCATGGATATGTATGACTTCATGAATGAATGTATGTTGGCCCCAATAAGGGAATCTGTGGATGGCTCTAGGATGGTTGATCGCTCGGAGGAGGTTCAAGCTACGGCTCTTGTATGGTTATCGCTTCGGTAAAGGATAAAGGAAAGGCTAAGATTTTCACTGAAGATCAACTTGAATCCAAACCTATGGAGGATGAGATGCAAAAGGCTATCTCTATTATCACTTAGGCCCTAGAAGTCCTAATGAAGAAAGATGAGAAGTCAAGGAGAAGCATCAAGGAGAGTCTGCTGGCCATAGCAGCAATGATCATTGCCAAAGCAACAAGTAAGGAGAAGAAGGTAGATCTCACTGAGCCCATCACAATAGAACCGGCTATCAAAATGGAAGAAGACCCTCTACATGTGGAGGGGAATCATGCTACTGATGTAATAATTAATATCAGTAATGTCTTTGATGTTAACAACACTACCTATGAGGCTTTTCAATCAATGAATCCAAACTTTACTTACTTGTATGATGTCTCGATAGATGGAAACATGCATTTTCATTTTCATAAGCATAATGTTTTTAGCATAAAGATACTTCTTTGCATGAAATAAATTTGGGTATGGATGACTCACCAAAAATGGTGATGATTTCAAATGATCTGACTCTTGAGGAAGATGTGAGTGAATAAATGTACTTAGAAAACATGTGGTAGCATTTTCTTGGTCATATGAAGACATGCCCGGAGTTGATAGAGAAATCATCGAGCATAGAATTCCAATTGATCCACGATTCAAGCTAGTGGAGCAAAAGCTGTGAAGGTTGTGAATAGAGTCGACTAAGAAGGTCAAGATAGAGGAGGCCAAATAGATAGAAACAAAGTTCCTAGAAGTGGTTGAATACCCCACCTAGTTAGCCAACTTCATCCTAGTTTCAAAGAAGGATGGGAAGGTTCAGTATGTGTAGAATTCTGAGATTTGAGCAAGGCCTTGTCAAAAGATGACTTCCCCCTACCACATATCAACATTTTGGTTAACAGTGCTGCTAGAGCTACCATGTACTCCTTCATGGATAGCTTCTCAGGGTACCATTAGATCCTCATGGCCATAGAAGACAAGATTAAAACTACCTTCATCACCGAGTAGGGAGTTTATTACTATAAGATCACGCCTTTTGGGTTCAAGAACGATGGGGAAACCTATCAAAGAGCCGTGATAGCTTTGCTACATGACTTAATCCACAAAGAAGTTAAAGTATAAGTGGATGATATGCTAGTCAAATCCAACACTCGGGAGGAGCATCGGTAATTCTCAATAGGTTCTTTACGCTAATTTAAAAGTACAATCTCTGGCTAAAACCCAAAGAAGTACATGTTTGGGCTCATCTCAGGTAAGCTACTAGGGCACATTATGAGCCTAAGGGCCATAAAGATAGATGTAGATAACAGCAAAGCCATTAGAGAAATGCTAGTGCCAAAGATGGAGAAAGAGGTGTGATCATTCTTAGGGTCCTTATAGTACATTAGTAGGTTCATCGCTCGCCTTACTACCATTTATGAACCAATCTTTAAGCTGCTATGAAAGCAACAACCAGTGGTTTGGAATGATCAATGCTAGACCGCATTTGAGAGAATCAAGAAGTACCTGATTAAGCCACCTGTCTTGAAGCCTCCCATATTAGGATGCCTTCTTTTTTTCTACTTGGCTATTGAAGAATCATCCATAGGGGAAATGATGGTGCAAGAACATGATGACATAGGAAAGCATGCGATATACTACCCGAGAAAGAAGCTGCTAGAGTATGAAACCCATTAAACGGTAATGGAAAAGATATGCACTACAATGGTATGGCTGACTAAGAAGCTGCGCCATTATTTTCAGTCCTATCGAGTGCAAGTAGTGGCTAAAGTCGATCCCATGAAATATCTGTGTCAATCTCCCACATTGGTAAGCGAACTTTCCTAGTGGCTATTGCTTCCCTCCGAGTTCGACATTGAGTATATCACGTGAAAGGTCATCAAAGGTTGAGCAGCTGCTGAGTTCTTAGCTAATCAAGCATTAGATTTCGATTATGTGGAAAATTTAGAATTCTCGGATGAGAAGTTGTTATTAGTGGAAGAAATCAAGAAAGAATGGACCATGTACTTCGATGGCGCCATGAATCATAAAGGATCAGGCTTGGGAGTAGTCTTAATCACCCCTCAAAATGAAGTCATACCATTATCTAAGCATCTGGAATTTCAAGTCACAAATAACGGGGTAGAGTACGAAGCTTGTTTATTCGGTCTAGAAGCCTAGGAAGTGTTGGTTATCGAGGACTTTGCCCTAGTTATTTGCCAAGTGACTAGTGATTGGGAAATTAAGGAAGAATCCCTTCACCCCTGCATAGAAGCAATCTAGGTGGCCTTAGCCAAGTTCGATAAATGCATCTTCTACCATGTGCTAAGGGAAGATAATCAAATGGTAGATTCCTTAGCTACCTTGGCATCCATGTGTGAAGGACCCCAAGCCCAACCCATCAAGCCATTGGTCCTTTAGTCAGCCCGGGAACCCTATTACTGTAGAGTAGTGGTAGTCGATGAAGACTCAGATTCAGGTTTTTGGTATATGGATATTGTAAGATTCTTACAAGATTGAGTTTATCACGATGGGGCAATAGATTCCAAGCGCACCTCTCTGCATCACCTGGCTGTCCAATTCCGTCTGCTTGATAATGATCTATTTTAACGCACTCTGGAGGTTTTGTAACTCTAATGCTTGAATGAGACAAAAGCCCTAATGGTAATCAGACGTATGCGTGTCGCTGATTGTGGTCTACATATGAATGATTTAGATTTTGTAAAGAAGATCTAGCGATAAGGGTATTATTGGACTACTATGGTCACTGACTTTGTGGTGAAGGTCCGGAAATGCCACGAATGTTAGATATATGGAGACCTTAGCCATCTACCTCCCTCGTATCTCCATAAATTGTCTACTCCTTAGCATTCTTGACATGGGGGATTGATATAATTAGAGAGATTCGCCCTTCCTCTAGTAATGAACATAGATTCATCTTGGCGGTAGTCGATTACTTTTCCAAATGGGTGAAAGCTAAATCTTGCTCGAACATCACCACCAAGAAAATGGCCAAGTTTATAGAAACACACATCTTCACTCATTATAGGATTCTTCACCATATTGTCTCTGATAATGGAGTTCAATTTCAAGGGGCAACGGCAGAGCTCATTGAGAAGTACGGTATTGAACATCATCGCTCTTCACCATATAGAACACAAGCTAATGGGGCAGTCAAAGTAGCTAACAAATCAATAAAGAAAATCCTAAGTAAGATGGTGACCACCTATCAGGACTAGGCAGATAAGATATCTTTCGTAGAATGGGGCTACAGAACAAGCATCCGGATTTTGACGAATTAGACTCCTTTCTCACTGGTGTAAGAAATAGAGGCGGTCTTTCTAGTAAAATGGAGGTGGGATCCTAGAGAGTGGCCTTGGAAGCCAAGTTAGGAGAGTCAGAATGGGCTAGAGCTAGTTTTGAACAACTTAACATGATAGATGAGCATCGTCTAAAAGCCTTGGATCACCTACAGATATACTAACAGCGGATGGCCATCATATAACAACAAAGTCAAGCACCAAAAAAAGCCTCTAAAAGCAAGAAACCTGGTATTAAAGCTGCTAAGGCCTTCGAACATGGATGTTAGAGGGAAGTTCCGACCAAATTGGGAAGGCATGTTCATAATTAAGAAAGTGTTAAGCAAGAAGCGGTCAAGATCATGGATATGAATGGCAACGAGTTCGTCAACCCGATTAATCAAGGCAGGCTCATGCGCTACCATGTTTAGGAAAAGAAATAAATTAAGAAAAGTAATACAAAAACAAAAATATATATGTAATTTAGCCCGCCAGTTGACATTTGGTTGGTTCAGAAAAAATTAGGGCATTTTTCACAAAATAAAATAAATGGTACACTGAGTTGAAAACCCGAAAAGGGTGACTCAAGAAAAGCTTAGGATAGGGAGAGAAAACAATGAGTTCATTAGTTAGAAATATGAGAGGGCTGGTTAATGACAAGAGTCAGATCATCCGAAACATTTGTACTTCGATTAATTTCATCAATAAAGATATCATTTTTTATGAAAATATCCATGTGTATGTTTATCTAAATGTATAAATGCCAATGGTAGAAACGCCACAAGCAAAAAACAAGCATTTTACATTTTAATTTGTTAAATAAATCATACGTAGGAAAAGAAAAGACAAATAAATCAGATAGAATCATACCACACTAGTACATTCTAAGAAAAAGTCAATTAACTTTTAAATAAAATAGGATCATTTTTTATAAGTCGGCTGGCTAGCTCTATCTACGGATAGAATCAGCCAGTCTCCATAGTCTCAATTACTTCATAATCAAGGTGAATAAATAGAGTATGATGTATCCATAGGCTTGGGAATCTATCTAGCCAATATGATGCTACTTTGAAACCTTGGAGGAGAAAATGCTAAGCGGTATCCTCTGACGCCTCCCATACTACCTGCATAAGTGACTAGGTGAGTAGAATGTAGAAAGGTATAAGCCCATCAGCAATATCCCATCCTCATGCATCAGAACTGCAGCATGGGTAATCGCCCACCAGGGGCAAAGCTAGCAGACCCTATCATCGAAAAGTTAACTAAAAACTTGGGTCCGGTCATGCTCCACCGTCCGTGAATGTCCCTTAGTGTTCAATACTTACTTGTTGTAAGAAACAAGAAAATAATTAAAAGGATTCCCCCGAGGAACACTGATCAGGGAAAGCTTCTCCAACAGTCACACCTGAAGTAAGTAATGTCAGTATTGTAGTAAATAAGGGTACTTGATTAGTCAACGTATACATCTTACCTCGAGAAGGGTGAAATGATCACCCACTAGTTGGTGCATGAAGTAGCAGGATCCATATTGATAAGGTTCTCTGCCAGTGCTAGAGCAGACGGAGAGTTTCCTCGAGGAAGGGTTTGGATGATGGATAATAGTCGGAATGGGGCAACGGGACAAAATCTGTAAATAAACTTAGACATCAGTAGGAAAGCCACCATGTAAGGCAAAGCAATGTGTGACACACCACTTCAGCACAGCCTCGACATGAAACCCTCAGGGAGATGGTGGGCGAGAAAGGAAAGGCGCCATGAAATCCAAATTCCATAGACCTTGAAGGGTGTCGTCAGCTTCGAAATGGTAAGAGGGGGCTACAAGAGGAAAAACTATGGCATGAAATATCAAGGATAGCCTAGTCCTCCTCAATCATCAGACAAAGGTCTTGATGGGAAAAGCGAAAGACATAGGTGGTCAGATCCCAAAATGAGACTGCTGCTCTAACTAAAGTTGTATTTACAAGGCGGAATGAGAGATAATGGAATCCCCATAAACTAAATCTCTCGAGCTTCTTCCAGTTTGGATTCTTCAATAAATGAAAGAAAGCTCGAAGTTGTTGGTTATGAGTCGATATTGG